>SJYW01009468.1:914141-925436 GCA_006410735.1 Raphicerus campestris | reverse complement strand
AAAAAAAATTCAGCAGAGAAGGGATCATGTGCATATTTTCTAAAACTTGTCTGGTCACAGAACCATTCTTTCTGAACGCTTTAAAGGGTTTGGGTTCCTCTGCACATAGCCGTGGGAGAGAATGAGTTCCTTCAGGTGGAGAGGTGGCGACCCAGATTACGTGGTGTGCTGCCTCAGGTTGTGGGTTACTGACAAGAGAGATCCTCAGCCTTCAGCCAGACTCCTTTGAGCCAAGTTTCTAACACCTTCTGCTTAAGCAGATGCTAATGGCCCAGTCTCCCAGCAGGTACAACTCTTGCAGAGAGGTGGCAGGACTGCTAACCAGCAGTGGCCGAAGGAACAGCAGGAAGAGACTCAGTCTCTGGCATAATTAGGGAATAAATTTACCCCACTTGGCTTCAAGGCATTCCTAACTCTAAAAAGCAAACTATTGCTAAGACAAACACCTTATGTAAGAGACAGACGCCTTACATACGGGTTATTTTGTTTTGCAAAGGACTGTCACAGCAGTGCTCTTATCTGATGCTTATATTAACTTGAGAGGGTAGAGCTAGAACAAGGCTTAGACTCTCCGGCACAGGTGAGAACACTAAGGCTTGCAGCGATTGACGACCAGCCCAGGGTTATGAAGCGGTACCCCTTCTTCTGTTGCCCTCCTGTATAGGCATAGCCCTTTGTTCTTGTTGGAGAATATGTGCGTTAATATTTACACCGAATCTCCATTCATTTATCCGTGCGTTCCTTCATCCAGCAGATACTTAGTGATTACCTGCTAAGTGCCACGCATCGTGGAAGGGGTCCTGGTAGAGTGGTGAATAAGACAGCTCGGTTTAGGGAGATCTTGAGATCTAGCAGGTAACGTTAAACCAGCACAGGACTGGGCCTGCACCAGTGCTTTACCTTGGGAATCTGAAGCTCAGGAAGGCTAAATGGCCTAAAATTACAAAAGCATACAGTGTCGTGGCTGTCAGGGAGCCTAAAAGGTCATCTAACCTACTCCTGTCATTTTATTAAAGAGTAAAATGAAACAGAGCTGTCATTCAGTCACTCAGTCGTGTCCGACTCTTTGCGACCCCGTGAACTTGCAGCACGCCAGGCCTCCCTGTCCTTCACTGTTTCACAGAGCTTGTTCAAACTCATGTCCATCGAGTCAGTGATGCCATCCAACCATCTCATCCTGTCATCCCCTTCTCCTCCCGCCTTCGGTCTTTCCCAGCATCAGGATCTTTTCTAATGTGTCAGGTCTTCTCATCAGGTGGCCAAAGTATTGAAGCTTCAGCTTCAGCGTCAGTCCTTCTAATGAGTATTCAGGAGTGATTTCCCTTAGGGTGGACTGGCCTGCCTTCCTTGCAGATGCACACAATATATTACTTGCGTGTTGCTCTGTAACATACCCCCACACATTCAGAGGCTGAAAGCAGCAGGCATTTATTATCTCGCAGCTCCCATGGGTCAGAAGGCTAGGCCTGGTGTGGCTGGATTTTTTGCTGATGTCTCACAAGCAGAAGTCAAGATGCTGAAATGGTGAGCAGAACCCTCTTCCAAGCTCAGTCTGGTTGTTAGCAGGACTCACTTCTTTGTGGTTGTAGGACTGAGGTTACTTTTTCCTTGCTGGCCATTGGTCCAGAGGTCGCTCTTAGCTCCTAGAGGCTATTCTCCAGTCCTGGCACATGGCCCACTCACTGCACCTTCACAGGAACAGTGGTGCAGCAAGTCCTTCTCATGCTTCAGATCTCTCCAAAGTCTCTTTCTGCCAACAGGAGAGAAAACTCTCTGCTCTTAAAGGGATACCTCTAATTAGATTAGGTCACCTAGATAATCTCTGTGCCAAATATCAGGACACAGTCTTGGGAATGATATCTTACCATATCCACAGTCCTGGGGTTAGAGCCTGGAATCTTGGGGAGGGAGGAGACATTTTTAAAGCTCTGCCTCATTCAGTAACATAACTTGGGTAGTAATGGAACAGGGAAGAGAGATCCTGGGTTCTCTCTGGGGGCTCAGGGTATATAATAGTTTGAATACTTATTGCTGTTTAACAAAGTGACCCAAATTTAGGCCCTTCAAGCACCAATCATTATATTATGCTCTTGATCTATGACTTGGAAATCTGCACCAGAATTGGCTGGGCAGTTCTGTTGCACAGGAAGTTACATGCAGCCACTCAGTGGTATTCAGCTGGCAGCCAGGCTGGGCTGGAGGTTCTGAGAAAGCTTTGCCTGCGTATCCGGAGCCTTAGCAGAGAGGTCAGGAAGCCCGCTCAGCTGGGCAGCTCCCCTCCTCAGGTCTGTTCATGTGTTCGCTCCAGCAGTGTGGTCAGACTGCTGACAAGTGGCCTCAGAGCTCCAAGGGGAATTTTCCAAGAGACAAGAAGTAGAAGCTGTTGGTCTCTTGAGAGCTGAGTCTGTAAACGAAGTGAATCGCTTTTGCCCCGTTTCAGCAACCAAAGGTGTCGGGGAACCCGTCCAGATTCGAGGGGAGGCACCAGAGACCTCCCATCTGTGGCCGGAGTGTCAGAGGCTGCAAGGCTGCCTGCTGCACCCTGCGGGCTCTGCATTTGTTTGTTTCCGCTGTGATACATTTAGTACAGAGGGCAGTGCACCATTCCCAGACCTTGTGAAGAAATAGCTTCTAATACAAACCGGCCCTTGAGAATCTTCATCAGTCAAGACAGCGGTTGTTTCAGTGGATTTATCTTGTGGTTTATGCCCCTAACACCGTGCTTCGGCCTAGGTAAATGTTGCTGTTCTTGTTCTTGTGTTCTTGGAAGCTGGTTAAAGGGTGAGGATGTTCCATAGTATACTTTTTATTATTTGGAAAGGATACCAGAAGTGGGAAGGAAGGGGATTCTGCCAGCTGTGGAGTATTCCAGAAGACTGGGGGAATAACCACAGGAAATAACTGCCAGATCCTCTGAGAGAACCCGAATGAAAGTTCCGCTGACCCCCCGCATAAACACCTATGCTGATTAGTAGACCACAGTGATGTTTTGTGTCTCCTGGAAAGATTATCCGTTCAAAGCCAGTGTCCAGTAATGCTTGAAAAGAGTGAATATTTCCTTTCCCCCAGTGCACAGGCACCTAGGGAGAAGGGTGTGCATCCCCTTGGGAGAGGGTGAGCTGTGTGCAGGGTGCCTCCTTCCTCCAAGGAAATACTCTGCTTCAGAGGGTCCAGATACTACTTGTGACCTCAAGTAGGTCATTCTCAGGTGCCCATGGACCAAGGCTTGTCTAGGCATCATTCCACTCTGGAATTCTGAAAATCCACTTGCTAAACACACAGACCACTCCACCCACCATAGTTAATTGCTACTTTCCTGGTTCCTGGGCTTCCCTCATAGCTCAGTTGGTAAAGAATCCGCCTGCAATGCAGAAGACCCCAGTCCCTTTTCACTTTTGCTTTCTTTCATGGTCCCTGACCTGCCGATGGGTGTGTGCACCATACCGGTGCAGGCACCCTAGGAGTGGGTAGCAGATTCGTGACAAAGACCCATTTTGAGTGTATATTCAACTGTCCTATTGAGGAAAAGGTACACGCCCACAGATAACCCTAAGCCAGCTCAGGGCAGCCTGCTGTCAGTCACAGAAGCCTAGAAGTACCCTCCCAACCATGGGGCAACGAAGCTTTAAACTAAGAATATGTTTTGCATTTCTTTTCTATTTATGGGGGCAGAGAAGGCAGTGAGGCCAAACTCACAGCACGCCAAGGGTGCATGCTCGGGGTGAGGGGCAGAGATGGGTGCCGGCAGCTGACTCCCGCCTGAGAGATGCACAGGCTTGCTCAGCCCAGCGCTACCAGGGAAGTCTCCAGGCCCGCCCCTGAGTGTCCTTGTGCATTCGCAGCAGGTAGGGCAACTGACTCACTCTGTTGAGGTAAGGCAAGAAAATAAGCATCTTCAGACCCTTTTGTTTTTTCAGTTTTTCCTTCCCTAAGACTCAGAAGTAGCTTCCTGTTCAGAATAGAATCCAGAGGATTGAGTCAGAAATAGAACTGAGTTCTAACCATTTCTGTAGCACCATTTCCCTATGCTCCTCCCCACCTGCAGCCTCCACATCGCCCAACAAACTCACACCTGGGCAAGCTGTAATCTTAGCAATGCGACAATTCACTGGTGACCTTGAGGACATCATGTTGCCTCTCTGAGCCCAGTTTTTCATATTCTTAAAAATCCCTGATACCCTTTTCAACCCAACCTATGACACAGAAAAGGTGTGCAGATCGAAACCAGAGAACCCATTGGAAGAGCTTTAGAAAGTTTAGAAGTGATAGAAAAATGTAACATATTGCTGCCTTAATAGTGTTTTTCTGGTTGTTTTAAAGGATGGTTTTTTGGGGGTAAATGTTTTATGGAGGTGTTAGAGTTATATAGCAAGTGAAAATCCCGTTAAGTGTGCAGCAAGATGAATTTTCACAAAATGAATTCCTACATGTAACCAGCACCCAGATCCAGGAGCAGGGCGTCATCCCCAGGGCAGAAGCCCCTGGGTCCTCTTCGCTCCCACCAGGTACCACCAGCCTTCTCTTCAAGGGAATCACGCCTCTCACGGCTGCTCCCACTCTAGTGCGGTTTTCCCTCTTTTATACAGTGTGGACCTTGGTGTCTGGCTGTCTTTTACCTTTCATTCTTCTGTGAGATTCCTCCGCGCTGTTTTGCGCGGCGTCAGCACACTCATTCGCAAGGGCGGGCGCTCCGCTGTGTTTCTAGACTTCCGCTCTCCTGTTGCAGTCTCCAGCCTGGGGCCTCGAAGGACGCTCAGCTGTATTCCACAAGCCCTGGGGTGAACTTCCTTCTGCGTTTGTGTTGGGCGTCTACTAGGGGCGGGCTTACTCAGCTTTACAGATGCTTCAGTAGGTACTTCCCGATTTTCCCAACATTGCTGAGCCAGTAATCTCTCTTGCAGGTGGCATAGCACTTTAGAGTGTTCCACTGTTCCAGGTCCTTGTGGATATGAACATACACTTAGTGTTTCTCGTCCTTTCTATTCTGATCGTAGCATCCTGCTACAGTAGCATCCTGCTGCAATTTAGCTGACAGTCCTGATGACTAGTGACATGGAGTTTCCGGTGTTTATTGCCTTTTGAATATCCTCTTTTATGACCTGCCCATTCATATAATCATATCAGTTGCCTACTTCCCCTTTTGGTCATTTTTGGGGGGTGGGGGAGACATATCATATTTATTAAACAGTTTTAGTGAGAACTTTGTGAAGAAAAATGTAAATCGCGATAATTGCATCTCCTCTGGTTTAAAGAGACTCAGAAAGGAGTGGCAGACGCAGGCAGTATGGACTGCCTTTGACTAGCCCAGCATCCAGCCAGAGTAGGAGTTATTTATGGACTATAAATACAGTCTTTGATTGGGTAGAGGCAATGCGAATATATTTTCTAACTCAGGCTTGTCTTTCCACTCTTTGAATGGTATCATTTGATGGATATGTTTTAATCTTAATATACCCCTATTAATCAATGTTTTTCCCCCGTTATGGTGAGCTCTGTTAAGAAATCTTTACCTACTCCAATCTCATCATGATGCCCCTCTCTGTTTTCTTCTAAAAAGTGCTTTAGCGATGCTATTATTGTGTTACTTTTCACATTTAGACCTGTAAGCCCTCTGTTAATGAAACTGGGGTATAGAAGAGATTGTGTCAAGAAGAGATTTTGAGGTTGCTGTTTTAATATCAATATTCAATGGATCCAGCAACAATTATCGAATTCTTTCCCTGGATTTTTAAATCTGTACTAATTTCAAAAAGACCCTTTTCTTTGTGACCTCAAGAGGAACACAACAGTTTGTTTTCCTGAGACAGTGTGCGCCTACTCGATGTCAGGAGCTTTGCACCCATTATCTGATCTGATCTTTAAGGTAGTCCTGCAAGTAATGTGTTATTCTTCCATCCTGTAGTTGAGAAAGCTGAAGCTTAGGAAGGACAAGCGATTAGCTGAAGGTTACGTAATGAGCAGCAGAGCGGGGATTCCGTACCCCATCTTTCTGACTCCAGAGCCACAGCTAGCTCTTTCTTCAAGCCTCATGGTGACAGCATTCATTAGAACCGTGGAAGGTGAGTGACCAGTGAGATTAGGACATTAAGCTGTAATCAACTGGGCTGTCCTAGGAACCGAGAGGACTATTTTTACCTGGAACATTTATGAAGCACAGTTATTCTTTGCCCTCAGCAATAATAATGGTTAATGCTCGATCACAGCGCCTTTTCACTGCAAACCTCCCGGGAGTTCTGTGTGTCTATTTCTCGTTCTGAAGATTTAGTGTAAGGTAGGTATTACCTTTCCCCTTTGACAGATAAAGAGACTGAGAATCAAAGAAGTGAAGTGGGTTATCCCAAGGTCAGATATCCACAGGAAGACAGTGGTAGGGCAGGCCCAGCGTTTCCTTGGCTGAGCCCCCGCCCTGTCCGGTCGCTGACCTCAAGGCCCCCGCGTGCCGCTTCGAGCATCCGCGCCTTTTGGTCTGCGCCTGCCATTCTCCCTGCCCACCGTCTGGAAAGAGTAAGCCGCTCTTGCAGCTCTCCCCCTGGGAGCTTCCTGCTGCTCCAGCCTCTCTGTCAGCCCTAAGGAGGCTTCTGGCTCCTTCCTTCACTTGCCTCCAGCACAGCCATGCCCCAAAGCAGAATGCCAAATTAGAAAATGTTGCCTGTCACCTCTTTCCAGACACAAAGCTGTAACTGCCAAAACTGTTTCGTAATCCTCCCCAGTTAAACTTCTGACAATCTGAAAAGACTGTCCGATTTTTGCGTTGCTGCTCTTCCTCTCCTGCCTTCTGCCCTCAGCTTCTGCCCTCTCCCCCAAAAAAACCTATTGCCTTCACGGCACAGCACCAAAGCAGGAAGCATCTGCACCGCGGGGAGAGACTCCAGGATTCTCTTCGGGGCTTTTTCCCACTGCTGTGAACTTTTCCAGGAGGCTCTGACATCATGTGAAAAACAGAGAGGAAGAAGAAGAAACTGCTAAGTCAGAGACAGGAGCTCAGAGAAGGGAATGATTAAAACTAAATACGAATGTGGGGAGAATGGACACTGAGTGGGTCTGATGGCCAGTTCCAGTTCTCACTGGCATGTCCATAAACCGAGGCTTCTTTCAGCAGAGCTCCATGCATGGGTATATTCATCTTTTGTCAGCACTGTTACTGTTACACACACACACAGAGTCATACCCAGCACACCCCCGAAACAGCGCATCATCAGAAACCTAAGAACAACGGTTTGTCTTCCTAGTCTGTGCTCTATAAAGTACACAGTGTGTAGAGTCTCACAGCATTACTCAGACACCCATTCCAGTGTCACAGAAACACCAAGGAGAAGCACAGGGCATAAATGAGGATTCAGAATTCCCATTTCATTGGTTTTTAAAAAAACTCCTCTCCCTTTTAAACAAACACTTCCGCGAGGCAAATGAGACTTCTGGATTCTAGTTTTCTCTCTGAGCCTAGAGCTGTTCTCCCCTTTCTCCTTGGCACTTGATTTGTAGGATCGTCCCTAAAATGCCACTGGCCTGGCACTGCATTCCTGTCTTGGGCAAAACCTCCAATTAAAATCAGCAGGAAGTTTGCTAGAATTAGGAATTCCAGCCTGGGCTCCCCACCCGGGCGGTTCTGAGAGGGAGATGCGTGCCTTTGAAAGCACTGATGGGAAGCCCCGGGTGGCAGAGCCTCTGCCCTCCAAATGCAGAGTGGCTCCAGCTGTGTCGCCGGGAGGCCTGTCAGTTCCTTGGCAAACCCTGGCTGAGGCCAAGACCGAGCCTGCAGGGGAGCAGCGGGGGCATCTCATAGACCACAGTCCAGCTCCTCCTCCGGCCTGGATTTGAGAGGGTAGGAACAGTACAGTGGGGAGCGGAGGACACATTGGGTTTGGATGGAGACATCTTGAGCTCTGATCTTCTGTGTCTATGCTGTGTGACCGTGGGAACATTGCAGTCTGCTTTGGTCCTCCGAGCCCTCTTGGTGGGATGGAAATCACGAGGCAGTCCTATCTCCTGGGGCTAACGTGAGGATAAAGGCTGGCTGCCATGATAGAGAAAGCATTTGGAAAACATCAACCGTCCACCCCACCAGGCCTCAAGGCTCAGGTCTAAACATGAGGGAGATGGGGGGGATACTTCCAAGGCTGCTTCTTCTCAAAGGTTCTCTGCCTCTGTGGTCAAAGCTGCTTCTCTGTGGGAGCCTGCCTACCAGGCCCCAGGGGTTCCCAGCTTTAGGAATGAAAATGCAAGTTCCTGCCCTCCCTCCTTTCCTCTCATCAACACTGCCCCCAACCCCCACTCCATCAGAACGAGCTGGGGTCCTATCCAGCAAAAAGATGCTGAACTGGACGTATTGAAGTTCAGCTTTGGCTGAAAAGGGAAGATGCTTTGGATCTCCAGGGACAGAAAAAAGTACCTTAAAATTTGGCGCTCACTGTCGCACATGGACTACCTTGTGGTGGGAATTGTGTCAGCCCTCTGTGAGACCCGACCCCCTCCCACCCCCGGAGCTGGGCTATTAAACTGCTCCTGCATTGCCAGGGTTGAGGCGGGCTGCCACCAGCCAGCCTGGGAAATGATATTTATAGATCATGGTCCTTCCTACCCCTGGTCCCCAGCCTCTCCCTGAGCTCCAATTATCTGTGAATGGAGGAGAGGGATGACTGGCAGGTCCAGGGGAAGCGAGGAATGTGCTAATAGGCCCTTCACGCGTTCAAAGTCTCAGTATTTTCCCATTATTTCCATTTACGTCTCTTCTTCTGGCCTGCCTGCTTCTTCTGGCCTGCTGTAATTTTATACTGTGGTTCGTCAGAAAGTGCGCCCATGCTGGAGTCAGAGAGCTTGGTCTGGAATGTGGAATAAGCTTGTGATATCAGACAAGTCCGCCTGCTTCTCCGGGCTTCGCTGTCTGTGCTGCCGATGGTTAGCCACGGTGCTCTAAAGAACGCCGGCACAGAGCCTGGTGCACAGTGCTTGGTGGTTGAGCNTGCTGCCATGATCTCCGGAGTAATATAAGATAGAATTCATGTATGCTGAAGTTTTTGGATGTTATGGGAAGAATCTGTGAAGAGGGTTGAAACATCAGGTGTAGGTTAAAAGAAACAATCCCTCAATTCGTCTTTACTGCTGACTTTCTACAATCTGTTGTCATTCAGCAGGGTTTTTTAGTTTATACACTTTAAGTTTCTGAATCAAATGCCTTTGAGATGAGTGAATAATAGCTTTAGAAAGCTGGGAGGACCTCAAAGAACACCTTTACTCCATCCCTTTCCTTTTTACACATGAGGACACTGAACATTAGAAGGGGAAGTACAAGGTCATGTAACTTGTCTGCGATGTTACCCAGAGCTCCACTGTCATCCCCAGCAATGACACTGAGTGCCCTTCCTATGATAACTGCCCTACCCTGTCCTTTCATTCTCTGGGCAGCCCCACTTTGCATGAGCAGCTGGAGAACCACAAGCCCAGCCATGGTGGTTAACATTCTCCATCTCCCCTCTGTCCCCCAGGACAATTCAGCAGTGGCTTGCAAGAGTCCAGTCGCTTCTCTACTGCAATGAGAATGGGTTCTGGGNCAAGCCCAGCCATGGTGGTTAACATTCTCCATCTCCCCTCTGTCCCCCAGGACAATTCAGCAGTGGCTTGCAAGAGTCCAGTCGCTTCTCTACTGCAATGAGAATGGGTTCTGGGGCACCTTCCTGGAGAGCCAGAGGAGCTGCGTGTGCCACGGAAGCACCACGCTGTGCCAGCGCCCCATCCCCTGCATCATCGGCGGGAACAACAGCTGCGCCATGTGCAGTCTGGCCAACATCTCGCTCTGCGGCTCCTGCAACAAGGGCTACAAGCTGTACCGAGGCCGCTGCGAGCCGCAGAACGTGGACTCGGAGCGCAGCGAGCAGTTCATTAGCTTCGAGACCGACCTGGACTTCCAGGACCTAGAGCTCAAGTACCTGCTGCAGAAGATGGACTCGCGCCTCTACGTCCACACCACCTTCATCAGCAACGAGATCCGCCTCGACACCTTCTTCGACCCCCGGTGGCGCAAGCGCCTGTCCCTCACTCTCAAGAGCAACAAGAACCGCATGGACTTCATCCACATGGTGATCGGCATGTCCATGCGCATCTGCCAAATGCGCAACAGCAGCCTGGACCCCATGTTCTTCGTCTACGTCAACCCCTTCAGCGGGAGCCACTCAGAGGGCTGGAACATGCCCTTTGGCGAGTTCGGCTACCCGCGCTGGGAGAAGATCCGCCTCCAGAACAGCCAGTGCTACAACTGGACTCTGCTGCTGGGCAACCGGTGGAAAACGTTTTTTGAGACGGTCCATATCTACCTACGCAGTCGGACTCGGCTCCCTACCCTCCTGCGCAATGAGACTGGCCAGGGCCCCGTGGACCTGTCCGACCCCTCCAAGAGGCAGTTCTACATCAAGATCTCGGACGTGCAGGTGTTCGGGTACAGCCTGAGGTTCAACGCCGACCTCCTGCGCAGCGCCGTGCAGCAGGTCAACCAGTCTTACACGCAGGGCGGCCAGTTCTACTCCTCTTCGTCTGTCATGCTCCTCCTGTTGGACATTCGGGACCGAATCAACCGCCTGGCCCCGCCTGTGGCCCCGGGGAAACCCCAGCTGGACTTGTTCTCCTGTATGCTGAAACACCGCCTGAAACTGACCAACAGCGAGATCATCAGGGTGAACCACGCCCTGGACCTCTACAACACCGAGATCCTCAAACAGGCGGATCAGATGACAGCCAAGCTCTGTTAACCCGGGCCCCTGGCCGCGGGTTCCCTTTTGTTGTACAAACAGAACAGAACCAAGCAAAGCGACACACACACACATTTGTAAAGTGTAATTACTCTTCAAAGGAAAGGAGGAAAAGTCTTCATTTGTTGGAAACGAAAAAACGTTCTAGCAACTGTATAAAACCGTGGGGCATGTTTGTTATTTCTATACTCTGTCGTGAAGAAGGGTCTCAGTCTTGGGAGGAGCTCGGAGGGAGGCCCTGCTTAGGCCTCAGGGGCTGTACTGAGTGGGGGGGGGGGATGGGAGAGAGCGTATGCAACGAATTGTAAAGATCTCTGCTGTGCAGGTGCTAAGATTAAACACGAAAGAGAAAGCTATATGTAATGTACAACCGACACTGCCATTTTTCCTTGTGGGAGGAAATGGACATAGATAAAGAAGATATTTCTTCGGTTATGATTTCTTCCCTCTTTATGCTTAATTCCTTGTGGTTCGACTCGTCTGCACACGAGGGTGGAGATTCAGTGACCGCACTGTCTCACCCAGATAGCTTCCCTCACGCTGAATAAACTGAAAC
>SJYW01009468.1:867619-897075 GCA_006410735.1 Raphicerus campestris | reverse complement strand
GGTGACTTCAGCCATGAAATTAAAAGATGCTTACTCCTTGGAAGAAAAGTTATGACCAACCCAGATAGTATATTCAAAAGCAGAGACATTACTTTGCTGACTAAGTTCTGTCTAGTCAAGGCTATGGTTTTTCCTGTGGTCATGTATGGATGTGAGAGCTGGACTGTGAAGGCTGAGTGCTGAAGAATAGGTGCTTTTGAATTGTGGTGTTGGATAAGACTCTTGAGAGTCCCTTGGATTGCAAGGAGATCCAACTGGTCCATTCTCAAGGACATCAGCCCTGGGATTTTTTTGGAAGGAATGATGGTAAAGCTGAAACTCCAGTACTTTGGCCACCTCATGCGAAGAGTTAACTCATTGGAAAAGACTCTGATGCTGTGAAGGATTGGGGGCAGGAGGAGAAGGGAACAGCTGAGGATGAGATGGCTGGATGGCATCACGGACTCGATGAACATGAGTTTGAGTGAACTCCGGGAGATGGTGATGGACAGGGAGGCCTGGCGTGCTGCGATTCATGGGGTCGCAAAGAATCGAACACGACTGAGTGACTGAACTGAACTGAACTGAACTGAAGATGGAACAGTTACAGCATGGCATCTGGGGACTAAAGAGGCTCAGTTCTGCATTCCTTCTACAAACTCTGGGACCTCAGACTCTCTGGCGTTTCTTCCTCTGTCCCTTGGGGAGAATAATAACTCATTCAGTTGCCATGAGGACATTTCTGATACCAGATTTCCACCCTTTCTGTGAATTAGTGCAGGTAAGGGCCTGTCTAGAACTCTTTGGGTACATGCTAACCACTCAGTAAAAGCTGGCTGTCGTGATTCCCTCGGGTATGGCATGGCTCAAGACTGCAGCTTGGAATCATGGCCCCATTAGGCCCCTGGGCTTCCCCATGTTAAGCATGGTGCTCCTCGGCTGTCACCTTTGGCATCGGAGCTCGATGGAAGAGTTAGACAAATCTCTAGCTTCCAAAAGTTCACAGGCAAAACACACAGGGGGAGGGTAGAATGGAAGAAGACATCATTTTTCAATGGCAGAAATGGAATCAAGGGAAAAAAGACAGTGAAAGACTGAGCTTGTAAGAGAAGTAATGAAGAGAAGTGGTGGCTGTTCCCAGCGTCCTCTCTGACGAAGCCTGGTCCAGCCTCACCCCATCTCCAGGCAAGGAGGAATGTTGCTTAGCAACCCAGCCAGGAACAGCAGAGTGAGCTCTGTGCTGGCACATTCAGGGCTGCTACTGCCTCCTGAAAAGAACCAAACTTTTGCTTAAAATCCCACCCACAGCACAAGGGACACCTGTAAATTGGAAGCACCTGGGAAGGGAGTTTTCTGCTGATTCAGCTGAACAGAAGGCTGGCAGAGGAGGACATAGTCTCAATTAATGGAAAAGTACAGGGCAGATTTTTTTTTAAAATTTCTTTCAAATGTTGTAGAAATTAGGTGTGAAGAAAGATTTGCCAAGCCAAGGACTCTGTGAGTCCACTCCATTGAATGTGGATATGGCGACTGAGGCCAGCAGGACCTGTCTGGCTCCCAGCTCACAGGGGCCGCCTCTTCCTACAGCTGCAGCCGCTTGATAACCCCCTACAAATTCAGTCTCAAAGTCAGAATTTTGTTCCTAGTAGAGAAGGAAAATGTCAGAGTTCAACTCTGACACTCAGTCAATGGATAAATCTCAAAGTTTGGGTCTACACTTTAAAGAGAAAGATAGATTTTAATTGTGAAGTGCGATATGTGTTAAGGAGTGGAAAGTGTACAGTGCAATGGCAATGACCAGCATGAACCCCTAAACCTAGATCGGACAAAGAAAGGAGAAAGTCATGGAAAGCACTGGAAGATCTGCTGTTTAATGGGAGCCTAGAATGATAAGTAAGAGTTGAACAACGAGGAAAGGAAATGTTCCATGAGGAGAAAGAGTTCATGCAGATAGTTCAGGTCAGCTGCAGAAGAGAGAGAGAAAAGGGGAGAGGACGAGAGGGAGAAGGAGGAAGGCACCGGGGCTGGGGAGGAGGAGTGGTGGAGGGTGAGAGTACCTGTCATCATGTGAAGGGCCCTGCAACTCACAAGAGGCTTCTGGGCTTCATCCTAAGAGCAAGTGGCGGCCACTGCAGGGTCTCATCTATGACAACACGGGATCAAGTGCACGGGATCTGGTCAGCCCTCCTGCTACCGCATTTTATGCTTGGAACCCAGCACGTGGGCCCCTGGTCTAGTGTCGTGAGCTCCTGTCTCTTTCTTCTGCCTCGTTTCCCCTGTCCCTGAAGAAAGGAGAGCCTGCATTCTTCGAGAGTGCTGGACAGGCAGGGGGACACATCACCACCCCTTCCCGAAATGCATGGCGTCTTGCTCTTGAGCCTGAATTCACGTATCATCTGTCCCCAGCCTCCCCTACTGACTGCGCCTGTTCTAAGACGCTCAGCCACGGGGCCCGCACTTCTCGTCTGTCACTGCGGCTGACCTGATGCTGCTTGACTGCTCTCTCTCTCTCATTCACTTTTGCTTTCTTCATCCTCTCAGTCAAGGTGAAGTTCAACTAAATGGCCTCCACCCCGCAGCCTGCAACAGCTGTGTCTGAACCAAGGGCTTGCCCAGGAACTGACCCACTTCAAAGAACTTGTCTCATAAAAAGTTCTGGTCAGCCTAGTGATGATGAAAGAAATCCATCTGGCCTGCCTGCCTCTTCATAATCATGGGTAAGGGCCCAAACTCTGGAGTCATCTTCCTTTGAGGGTGAATCCTGGCCCACACCAAGCCTTAGCTATGTGGAAAGCTAGTTCATCATTCCGAGGCTGGTTTCATCATCCTTACAGGCAGGTATCAACACCCACTAATAGGGCTGTTATGAGGATTTAAAAAGACTATGGAGATAAAATGGGCTTCTCAGGTGGCACTACTGGTAAAGAACCCACCTGCCAATGCAGGAGATGGAAGACATGTGGGTTTGATCCTAGGGTCAGGAAGATCCACTGGAGTAGGAAATGGAAAATCCCATGGACAGAGGAGCCTGGCGGGCTACAGTCCATAGGATCACAAAGAGTTGGGCACAAATTAAGTGACTTATCACACATACACATAGAGATAAAATACCCAGAATCAGTTCAGTTCAGTCGCTCAGTTGTTGCCAACTCTTTACGACCCTGTGGACCACAGCACACCAGGCATCCATCCATCACCAACTCCTGGAGTATACTCAAACTCATGTCCATTGAGTCGGTGATGCCATTCAACCATCTCATCCTCTGTTGTCCCCTTCTCCTGCTGCCCTCAATCTTTCCCAGCATCAGGGTCTTTTCAAATGAGTCAGCTCTCTGCATCAGGTGGCCAAAGTATTGGAGTCTTAGCTTCAGCATCAATCCCTCCAATGAACATCCAGGACTGATTTCCTTTAGAATGTATTGGTTGGATCTCCTTGCAGTCCAAGGAACTCCCAAGAGTCTTCTCTAACACCATAGTTCAAAAGCATCAATTTTTCAACACTTAGATTTCTTTATAGTACAACTCTGACATCCATATGACTACTGGGAAAACCATAGCCTTGACTAGACAGACCTTTGTTGGCAATGTCTCTGCTTTTCAATATGCTGTCTAGGTTGCTGTCTTTCAATTTCATGGCTGCAGTCACCATCTGCAGTGATTTTGGAGCCCCCAAAATAAAGTCAGACACTGTTTCCACTCTTTCCCCATCTATTTGCCCTGAAGTGATTGTACCGAATGCCATGATATTAGTTTTCCGAATGTTGAGCTTTAAGCCAACTTTTTCACTCTCCTCTTTCGCTTTCATCAAGAGGCTCTTTAGTTCTTCTTCACATTCTGCCATAAACGTGGTGTTGTCTGCATATCTGAGGTTATTGATATTTCTCCCGGCAATCTTGATTCCAGCTTGTGTTTCTTCCAGCCCAGCGTTTCTCATGATGTACTCTGCATGTAAGTTAAATAAGCAGGGTGACAATATACAGCCTTGATGTACTCCTTTTCCTATTTGGAACCAGTCTGTTGTTCCATGTCCAGTTCTAACTGTTGCTTTCTGACCTGCATATAGGTTTCTCAAGAGGCAGGTGAGGTGGTCTGGTATTCCCATCTCTTTCAGAATTTTCCACAGTTTATTGTGATCCACACAGTCAAAGGCTTTGGCATAGTCAATAAAGCAGAAATAGATGTTTTTCTGAAACTCTCTTGCTTTTACCATGATCCAGTGGATGTTGGCCATTTGATCTCTGGTTCCTCTGCCTTTTCTAAAACCAGCTTGAACATATCTGGAAGTTCATGCTTCCTGTATTGCTGAAGCCTGCTTGGAGAATTGTGAGCATTACTTTACTAGCATGTGAGATGAGTGCAATTGTGTGGTTGGTTGAGCGTTCTTTGGCATTGCCTTTCTTTGGGATTGTAATGAAAACTGACCTTTTCCAGTCCTGTGGCCACTGCTGAGTTTTCCAAATTTGCTGGCATATTGAGTGCAGCACTTTCACAGCATTATCTTTTAGGATTTGAAATAGCTCCACTGGAATTCCACCACCTCCATTAGCTTTGTTCATAGTGATGCTTCCTAAGGCCCACTTGACTTCACATCCCCAGATGTNCGGAAGGAGGAAGAGAAAGTTGGGCAGGAAACTTTTGGGCCCGCCCCCTCCGAGCCGCCCGCCCCGCCCCGCCCCGCGATCCGCTATCTGCCTCTGTGCTGACCTCTTCAGCGGCCGCTCCTGGGGTGGGGTTCTATGAGGCCCCGCCCCTTGTGGCACCATCCTCGCCTCCCATTGGCTGTGTTATTAAATATAGAGTGGCGGGGGCGGGGTGAGAGGGGGAAAGGGCGCTCATCTACATCGGTAGCACGGGGAGGCTCCGCCCATGGGCGGCCCCCTTGCAGTCCCCGCCCTCTGTGCGCGGCGGGCCCAGCTCCCCCGCTCTGCAGGAGCTCTCTGCTCCCCGGGCCTGATCTGTCCAGGCTCTCTCTGCTTTCGGCTCACTGCTGTCTCTCTTTCCAACTCCTTTACAATGATTTCACCTTCACTTGTTTTTCCCCCTATTTTCTTAGCTTCCACATACTCTTCTTTCTCTCAGACTCACGTCTCCTGTGTCCATCGTCTGCCTGTCGTCTTTCTCGGCGGATCTGTTTCAGTCTCTCGTCTTTTCTACTTTCGTCTGGTCTGATGTGTCCCGGCCTCTCCCCTTACCCTCTCAGACCCAGACACGCGCGCGCGCGCACAGACACACACATACTCACACACACATCTCCCTCCCTCCTCTCGCTATCACCAAAGGACCCTCCCCCTCCCACTTAATTCCTTCCATCTGCAGAATCGTTTTTCGGGTCTGCTTAGCCAAGGGGGGCCTGGGTTCCTGCCCCAGGAAGGACTCCCCGCCCCCCTCCCTCGCCTTCCTNGGGTGAGGAGGAGTGTGAGCTGGCATTATGTGTGTCCAGAAGCTCCCAGGTGTCACAGCCAAACAGACCCAGCTCACACAGCAGAGGAGACGGCCCTGTAAGCCAAAACAAGTGCTTAACTATCTCCTATAACACTCCGCCAACTACTTCTGGTTACATTACAAGCATTGCAGCTGTATTGAATATTTCACTTGTGCCAGGTAACTTTCCATGCATTTTCCAGACCGAATTTACTTTTTTTTTTTTTGCTACAGATAATCACAGATGGATGCTCAGGGATATCAAAGTAGTTGCCCAGGTTCCCACAGCTGATATATGATACAGGTAATATTCAAGCCCAGTCAACCAACACAAATCTCCTGCCCTGAATACCATGCGGTACTGTCTGCCACAAGCTGAAAAGCCAGAGTGCATTCTGATGATCTCAAATATCTTTCCAGGCAGTGCAGCAGACACTCGGAAGAGCCTTGGTGCTTGTTGGTTATTCTTGAATTTCAGTGTTTAATTCCTGAGATAAGCGCGGGTGTGGATTGACCAGATAACTCTGTTTGACGGTGATACATATTTTTAGACTCAAAGAAAGTACATCATATAGAAAGATCACTGAGCTGAGAGGATCAGACAGTTTGAATTTTGAGCCCTGCTTCTGCTATTAATTAAATGTACACTCTCGAGTTCTGTGGTTAATCTCTCTAAACCGTAATTTTCCGTAAAATGGTCAAAATTTTTTTTAACAAAGCCTCAGAAAGTTTTCGTTGTAGTTGTATAATTTCTTAATAGCATTTCGTCTTTAGGATTAAGTGCACCTCATAGGCGTGCCTAGTGGTAAAGAATCTGCCCGCCGATGCAGGACACGTAAGAGATGCGGGTTTGATCCCTAGGTTGGAAAGATCCCCTGGAGGAGAGCATTGCAGCCCATCCAGTATTCTTGCCTGGAGAATCCCATGGACAGAGGAGCCTGGTGAGCTACAGTCCATGAGACAGCAAAGACCTGGACACGACTGAAGAGACTTATCATATATCTAAACATACAATGCAGAATTCTCTGTTCTAGACAGTGCTGAAAAGCTTTGAGTAGCCTCCCTTAGTACCCCTTGAGGACTGGTTACAGAACCTGCTGGGAAAATCCCCAGATCAACAGATGTTCAAGTCTCATTTTTGGCCCTCTGTATCCACAGTTCCATGTCTCTGAACACAACCAACCCTAGATTATGTATGAGCTGTGCTTAGTCACCACCAACCTGAGTGTCCAACTCTTTGTGATTCCATGGACTGTAGCCCGCCAGGCTCTTCTGTTCATGGAGATTCTCCAGGCAAGAATAATAGAGTGGGTTGCCATGCTCTCCTCCAGGGCATCCTCCTGACCCAGGGATCAAACCCAAGTAACCAGCATTGCAGGTGGATTCTTTACCGACTGAGCCACTAGGGAAGCCTGATTATGTACAGTACTGTGTTTATGGGACAATTCACATATTAAGTGGACCTACATAGTTGAAACCCATGTTGTTTGAGAAGGCGATGGCACCCACTCCAGTGCTCTTGCCTGGAGAATCCCACGGATGGAGGAGCCTGGTGGGCTCCAGTCCATGGGGTCGCTAAGAGTCAGACACGACTGAGCGACTTCACTTTCACTTTTCACTTTCATGCATTGGAGAAGGAAATGGCAACCCACTCTAGTGTTCTTGCCTGGAGAATCCCAGGGATGGGGGAGCCTGGTGGGCTGCTGTCTCTGGGGTCGCACAGAGTCAGACACAACTGAAGTGACTTAGCAGCAGCAGCAGCAGCAATATGGGTTTCAGGAGGTCTTTCAGAAAGAGTGCCCTTCTTAACATATAACCCTTCTCAAGTCCAGTCTGAAATCAGGCATTTGTCTTCCTCCTGCCCTAACTTTCTAAAGCTCCAATCTGAGCACAAATATTTTAATATTGATAGAATAATGCTTTGATGGCTAACCACTTAGGCAGGTTGCACTACTTGAAATAGTTTCAAAATCTCAGTGTCATAACACACAATTCTATGTATTTCACATCTTAATCCAATCTGGATTGGGTAATTCTTAAGGTAGTTACTTGACAATCACAATCCTTTCTCCTTGTAATATTTCTTAATACTGTGATGTCTGGGGCTATCTGGGAAAGGAAAGAGGGAGGCTCTTCCTGAAGATTTTAGGAGCCAGGCCTGTGTAGGCTCTGCATCCTGTTAGCCCATGTTATACGGTTTAGGCTGTTGTTTCATGTCCAGTTGTAACTGTTGCTTCTTGACCTGCATACAAGTTTCTCAGGAGGCAGGTAAGGTGGTCTGGTATTCCCATCTCCTTAAGAATTTCCCACAGATTTTTGTGATCCACACAGTCAAAGGCTTTGGCATAGTCTATAAAGCAAAAGTAGATGTTTTTCTGAAACTCTCATGCTTTTTGATGATCCAGTGGATGTTGGCAATTTGATCTCTGGCTCCTCTGCCTTTTCTAAATCCAGTGTGAACATCTGGAATTTCATGGTTCATGTATTGCTAAAGCCTGGCTTGGAGAATTTTGAGCATTACTTTGCTAGCATGTGAGATGAGTGCAATTGTGCAATAGTTTGAACATTCTTTGGGATTGCCTTTCTTTGGGATTGGAAATAAAACTGACCTTTTCCAGTACTGTGGCCACTGGTTCCAAATTGGGAAAGGAGTACGACAAGGCTGTATATTGTTACACTGACTATTTAACTTACATACAGTGTACATCATGCGAAATGCGGGGCTGTATGAAGCACAAGCTGGAATCAAGATTGCCAGGAAAAATACCAATAATCTCAGATATGCAGATGATACCACCCTAATAGCAAAAAGTGAAGAAGAATTAAAGAACCTCTTGATTAAAGTAAAAGAGGAGAGTGAAAAAGTTAGCTTAAAACTGAACATTCAGAAAACTAAGGTCATGACATCTGGTCCCATCGCTTCAGGACAAATAGATGGGAAACAATGGAAACAGCGAGAGAGTTTATTTTGGGGGGGCTCCAAAATCACTGCAGATGGTGACTACAGCCATGAAATTAAAAGACATTTGCCCCTTGGAAGAAAAGTTATGATCAACCTAGACAGCATATTAAAAAGCAAAGACATTACTTTGTCAACAAAGATCCATCTAGTCAAGGCTATGGTTTTTCCAGTGGTCATGTATGACATTTGGACTAAAAAGAAATCTGAGTGCTGAAGAATTGATGCTGTGGTGTTGAAGAAGACTCTTGGGAGTCCCTTGAACTGCAAGGAGATCAAATCAGTCCATCCTAAAGGAAATCAGTCCTGAATATTCATTGGAAGGACTGATGCTGAATCTGAAACTCCAACATTTTAGCCACCTGGTGTAAAGAACGTACTCCTTAGAAAAGACCCTCATGCTGGGAAAGACTGAAGGCAGGAGGAGAAGGGAACGACGGAGAATGAGATGACTGGATGGCATCACCGACTTGATGGACATGAATTTGAGCAGGCTCTGGGAGTTGGTGATGGGAAGGGAGGCCTGTCGTGCTGCAGTCCATGGGTTCATAGAGTCAGACACTACTGTGAGACTGAACTGAACTGAACTGAACTGGCCCAGAATGAGTCGTGTGGTTTCAAGCCTACTCTAAGTCTCACTGTGTGCTCAGGAAGAAGAAATGGGAACTGTGAATACTGTGGCTTCTTTTCCGTAAAGCAGGGTTGGAATGGAGCCTTTGTAAATCAGTATGCCCAGAGTCTATCCTTATTGTGTGGCATTATCAGAATTGCTGACCATATACCCGTGGGAAACAACTTTATCAACCAGAGTACCGTGTTTTTGTGCAGTTTCTTTGTCTTTTGTCTTACAAGCTCTATGGGCATTTCTCTCCCCACCACCCCTTCATTGAGGCTGTTTCATGCATGTGTAATGCACAAAGTCACAGCTACAGTGTACATTCCTTTCTCCTAAATTATTTTTTAAATTTACATGTATTATATTTTGCTCTTTGTGCTATAAAGTTCCATTGATTTGACTAATACACAATGTCATGTATTCGCCAGTACAGTGTGGTATGGAATAGACTCACTTTTATAACCGTCCCCTATGCTTCACCTATTCATTCCACCCTCTTCCTTGCTCCTCCTAGGAACTTTACTGATCTTATTGTCTCCATAGCGTGACCTTTTCCTGAAGGCATATATTTGAAATCATGCAGTATATACCCTTCTAAGACTGGAGTTTTAGCTAGCAGTATGTGCTTAAAGTTAATTCATGTCTTTGATGACTTCTTTGCTAATTTCTTTTAATGATTCCCTTTTATGGATATATCATAATTTGCTTATCTATTCACCTACTAAAGAACATTTGAAATGCTCCCAGTGTTTGTTGATTATAATATGGCTGCATAAACATTCGCATGCAGATTTTAGACGGACATAAATGTTCGAATCAGTTGAGAAGAAAAGCCTACAGGTACAAATGGTGGACTGCGTGGTAAGCCTAGATCTGGCTTTGTAAGGAACTGCCAAACTATAGCCCAAGGTGGCTCTGCTGTTTGCTTTCACAGCAGCACCAAGCAAGAGCTCCTGCTGCTCTGTATTTTGTACCAGCACTGGCATTGTCGTGTACTGGCCACTCTCATTGCTGTGCAGTGGTTATGCTGTTTACTTGCTAAGTCACGCCCCACTCTTTTGCCATCCATGGACTGTAGCTTCCCAAGCTTCTCAATCTACAGGATTTCCCATGCAAAAATACCATATTGGGTTGCCAGTTCCTTCTCCAGGGGATATTCCTGACCCAGGGATCGAACCTGTGTCTCCTGAATGGGAGGCAGTTTCTTTAGCACTGAGCCACTTGGGAAGCCTGATGTATTAGATGTTGTCTAGTTGCTAAGTCGGGTCCAACTCTTTTGCAACCCCATGGACTGTAGCCCACTAGCCTCCTTTGTCCATGGGATTTCCCCAGGCAAGAATACTGGAGTGGGTTGTCATTTTCTTTTCCAGGGGAACTTCCCAACCCAGGGATCCAACCTGCACCCCCTGACCCCTGCATTGACAGGTGGGTTCTTTACCACTGAGCCAGCAGAGAACCCTGTGTAGTGGTTAAGCATCCTTTGAAATCTTCAACTATTCTAAAATCACAGTGGAAACAGCCAGGCAATGGCTCAGCAGATCCTCTTGGTAGAGGCATGGTTTGTTCAGTGCAGGGAGTTCAGGGGGTGGCTGGTATGGTGAAATGATACAAGAGGGGAGCTGACTTTCCTCCTGATGACTGGATGAATTAATCTGTAAAACCCTTACTCTTTAGAATCTGAGAGATCAACTAGTGAAAACTCTGGCCTGACTCATCCCTAAGGCATTGAAACCCTACCTTTTGCATCGTCTTTTCTCAATTCATCTCCTGTATACCTTCTCCTGCAAACCTAGAGCATAGGTTTGCTGGTGGATCATCTCTGTGATCTTTTACATATGGTCTAATTATTTGAATAAAGATGAATACATTTAAATCATCACCTAGCAAACCATGACTATACAGGGTTTCCAGGGAATCACAAGAGACTTATGCTTGCAGAAACAGAATTCAATCACTAGGAGAGGAATGACCCCCGGGAAGAGGACAGACCAAATAAGCAGAGAATAAACAAACAATGATAGAAACTAAATCATCATGAGGAGTAGCGGGGGAAAGTAGAGTTAAGACTTCAGTGAACATCAAAAATAAAGTTAAGGGGGACAGGTTTAGAGGAACAGTGTAAAATAACATGCAAAAGAATAGAGTAAAAGAGATTGGGAAGAAAAATATAGCTACAAAATACAAAAGAGAGCAAAAATATGGATGATTAAAGTTCTGAAAAAAGAGAACAAATTAGACCAATAAAAACAAATATTTCTCATAATGTAATAAAAAAATGCTGAATTAAAGAAATATCTACCTATACACAGTGAAAAGACCACAAATCCTGGAAAGGTTGATATAACAGATAGACAAAATCATATCAACTCTGAGACATAACCATGTAGGCTATTTAATTTCAGAGATAAAGAATGACTCCTAACACACTCATGATCCCCTCCAGGGAAGGGTATAAGGAGCAGACGGCCTTCTGTTCTTGTCCAGGCAACGTTTAACACTAACAGACAGTGAAGCTATGTGGACAAGCAATGTCTACATTGATCCAAGGAGAGGAAGTGTGACTCAAGGATCTTCCACCATGCCAAATTGGTGTTCAAGCATTAAGGCAAACGAAAGCCATTTTTACACATGGTAGAACTCAGACGAAATGTCACCCATAAGCCCTTCTGGGAGGGAAAAAAAAAAAACCCTGATCATAAAATCCCGTCAACCAAGAAATGAAGCAAAATGAAATACATAAAAAGGAGGAACTATGAAAGCAAAGTTCTTATGCACTGACTTCATTTTAAGTAGAACTAAAGTTAAGGAATGGTGAGAATAATTGGATTGTTATGCAAAGTGTAGCAGCTCTAAACCATGAAAAAACATATATAATTATGAAAAATGAAACCAATGGAAACCGAAAGGAGGGACATAGGAGGTGGAAGGGAGTGTGTCCACATGTGCAAGTGTGATAATATTTTCTTATTTTTCACAGCAGTGGGAAGATTCTATAAGTATTACTTATAATGCTAAATTGAGGAGAACATATTTAGACATACTATTAGTAACTACAAATGTAACAAATAAGTGTGTGTTTTGTTGTTGTTGTTTTGGTTAAAGAGCCATCTCATTTATCAGAAGGAAATCAGCACTGCAAAATGAATCAAAAAAGAATACGTCCAAAAGCAGAACATAGAAAATCTAAAGGCATGAAAATAAAATCTAAAGCACAGAAAGCAAAGAGAAACTAAAGAGCTTCTTGATCAAAGTGAAAGCAGAGTAAAAAATCTGGTTTAAAACTCAACATTCAGAAAACTAAGATCATGGCACCTGGTTACACCACCTCATGGCATATAGACAGGTAAACAATGGAAACAGTGAGAGACTTTATTTTCTTGGCCTCCAAAATCACTGCAGACAGTGACTGAAGCCATGAAATTAAAAGACTCTTGCTTCTTGGAAGAAAAGCTATGACAGACCTATATAGCGTACTAAAAAGCAGAGACGTTACTCTGCTGACAAAGGTCTGTATGGTTAAAGCTATGGTTTTTCCAGTAGTCATGTATGGATGTGAGAGTTGTATCATAAAGAATGAGCATTGCTTCCTTTGCTATTATTTTCTTCCATTCCGAAGGCTGTCTTTTCACGTTGCTTATCAGAACGTGGAAGCAATCCAGATGTCCATCAGCAGACGAATGGATAAGAAAGCTGTGGTACATATATACAAGGGAGTATCACTCAGCCCTTAAAAAGAATCCATTTGAATCAGTTCTAATGAAGTGGATGAAATGAACTGATTATACAGAATGAGGTAAGCCAGAAAAACACCAGTACAGTATACTAACACATATATATGGAATTTAGAAAGATGGTTAACAATAACTCTGTATGAGAGACAGCAAAAGAGACACAGATGTATAGAACAGACTTTTGGACTCTGTGGGAGAGGGAGAGGGTGGATGATTTGGGAGAATGGCATTGAAACATGTATACTATCATGTAAGAAATGAATTGCCAGTCTAGGTTCGATACAGGATACAGGATGCTTGGGGCTGGTGCACTGGGATGACCCAGAGAGATGATATGGGGAGGGTGGTGGGAGGGGGGTTCAGGATTGGGAACTCATGTACACCCGTGGCAGATTCATGTCAATGTATGGCAAAACCAATACAGTATTGTAAAGTAAAAAAAAATAAAAAGTAAAGAGCAAAAAAAAGAATAAATAAATAAATAAAAGGTCTTGCAGGTCTTCATTTTAAAAAAAAAGAATGAGCATTGAAGAACTGATGCTTTCAAACTGTGTTGTTGGAGAAGATTCTTGGGAATCTCTTGGACTTCAAGGAGATCAAACCAGTCCATCCTAAAGGAAATCAGTCCTGAATATTCATTGGAAGGACTGATGCTGAAACTGAAGCTCCAATACTTTGGCCACATGATGCAAAGGGCTGACATATTGAAAAACACCCTGATGCTGGGGAAAATAGAAGGCAGGAGGAGAAGGGGACGACAGAGGACAAGATGGCTGGATGGCATCACTGACTCAATGGACGTGAGTTTGAGCAAGCCTGGGAGACGGTGANGGGCTGACATATTGAAAAACACCCTGATGCTGGGGAAAATAGAAGGCAGGAGGAGAAGGGGACGACAGAGGACAAGATGGCTGGATGGCATCACTGACTCAATGGACGTGAGTTTGAGCAAGCCTGGGAGACGGTGAAGGACAGGGAAGCCTGGCGTGCTGCAGTCCACGGGGTCACCAAGAGGTGGACACGACTGAGCAACTGAACAGCAACAAAAACAACATAGAAATACAGAGTTTAAGTAAAGTGATAGAATTAAAATGAAAATCAGACACATTATTTAATTGCAATCGCATAAATCTATAAATTATTCAGAGTCCATCATGTTGACTCAGAAGACAACATGGAGTTAAAAGCAATTAAAATAAGTGCCTTCAAAAGATTGTAAAATACTGAATGAAGTCATATTGTTAAAGCGAAAGTAAATCAGGGAGAAAGTTGTAAACAGAGATAAAACTAAAATCGGAGCAAAATAAATAAATAAGACAAAGAAGGGCACTTTCTAATGACACATTAATAGAGATCGCATGGCCATAGGTTTTGAACAACTTTGGTAGATCTTTTTTTTAATTGAACTCTCAGCTTAATGAAGTCATATCAAGTAGAAGAAAAAAGATAGATATTACCTAAATGACACGACTTATGAGACAAGTATTATTAATTCTATACCAGAGGATGCCAGAGGGTATTGTCATTATTATGTAAATATGTAAATTTTGTAAAATACTTAAAAAAATTTTTTAATTATGTAAGATATTTACTATTTACAAGTGTTCATGGAGCATTTACATATCTCAATCTTGCATGTGTTTACTATTAAAGCTTCAATAATTGATCCAGTGTAGATATTGGAAGATCATATGTCCACAGTAAAATCATAATAAGATTGTGAGGAAAGACAAAATTAGAAATAGTACCNTCTATATCTTTTTCTCTAAACTCTCTGCCACTGAATGGCACTCCCCTGGCACCTTGGTGTACTCCATCTCGGCGTTTCCAGCCCTTCATTGCAGCCGCCTACTGTGGATAATTCCCCACTGTACACTGAGACCTACTTCAGGGCTTGGTCAGTGCCTAACACATTCTCGAAAATCAAGGGCAGGACCCCAGTGCTTTGTCAGGTACAGAAGAGGCACTCAGTCAATAATGATGAAAGGGAGAAATGACAAAAGAAAGCGAGATGGAAGGGAGGAAGGGAGGGGCACGGAACTCTCTCTTACTAGATGGAGCTTCTTAAGGCTAAGGACATTTCCTTATTCATTTCTGTATCTTCAGCCTTTATCGCAGAGTAATAATTTTTAAAATCTATACCAATTACAAAAACCCTCAAATAATACAACATCATTATTACTGGCCATATTTGATTTTATGAACTTTTTACAGAAACATTAATATTGAGTATTCTGTCTAAACAGAGGGGTTTTTTTTAGATGATTAAAATAAACTCCAAAGAGGTAAATTCACATCCTCCTGATCATAAGGAAAATGTAACAGAAATTGAATTTCTTTCCTGTAACACTCTAAAAACACCTTCTTTGGGTCAAAACTGGAAGATGCTTTTGGATTAAGTGAAGGAAGTTATGACTCAAGTGATCAGAACATAGCAACTGCTTCATNTGATCATAAGGAAAATGTAACAGAAATTGAATTTCTTTCCTGTAACACTCTAAAAACACCTTCTTTGGGTCAAAACTGGAAGATGCTTTTGGATTAAGTGAAGGAAGTTATGACTCAAGTGATCAGAACATAGCAACTGCTTCATAAATGTTAGCTAATAACATCATTAATTTTCTGTTCATTCCCCAGAAAAGCCTTCCCCATTACCAGCCTGTATTGATCTCACAGTTGTTTATACGCATACCTTCCTCACTAAACAGTTCAGACATTTCTGTCTGGTCTTTTAGTCTCAGTAGCAAACAGCTTCCGTGCTGGGACAGCACCTAAAGACGTTGCGATGTCTGTCTGGACTCAAATCAGGTCCCAGCTGCACAGTACGCGCACTGTAGAGAGTGGTGTTTTAATCTAGAGGCAGCTTCGCGCAGAAGAGGCAACATGAGATTGACCGGCAAAGTTCTAGTCCCGGCTTAATTGCGATGTGCATGTGGGGAGGGGCCCTCCATGCTTGGACTTCGAAAAAATAAAATTGGGATGATAATTTCTGCCCCTATAACTCTCAGAAGGTATAGTGAGTTTCAAATAGGATAACACAAATCATAAATTGCAGTGCAGAGACAAGGTTTTTATTATCCCAGTTATATTATATCCCTCTCTGTCTACTCGCTGCATATTACTACCTTCTCATTTAGGTGAACACTCAATATTCACCAAATGATTTTCCCTAAATCAATAATATAAACAAAGAAAACAAGATGATCTAGTAAAAAAAAAAAAGGCTCAGAAAATTAACTCTCAGTACTGCGTGTACAGTATTGTCTTAGAAAGGTAAGCTGATATAATATACCACTAACTCTATAAGTCAGAGAAGAATTTACCAGAATGCTTGCAAGTAAGTGCATTTTCTACAATTCACTCTAGCACAGCAATTCTCAGGAGATAACACCATTAATACTCCATTTCAAATTAAGAAACATATGCTTTTTCTTCTCTTAAAAAAAAAAGCAAGGGAACATGGCCCATTTTCTTTCCTTTACAAAAACAAAAGCTTTTAAAATGATACAAAATGCCTCTGCTTGATAAAACAGCCATCTGCATCTGATTTAGTTAAGTGTTATTCGTGTATGTCTTTATATTATTATTATTGCTGGTTGAAGAAAAATGCATAAATACAAAGAGAGGTCTTTGGAAAGGTCACCCGATTTCTAGTTCAATTATCCCTGAAACTTGGCCTCACCTTCAAGTTGACCCTGACATTGAATCTTAACCCTAAATGGATGGATTTGAAGTGAAGCTGGAGGAAATATTTCTAATGATTTATGTATGATGTCTTCTCCCTCCCCCACTTTTATGATGTTTTTGGAGACAAGATATTAAGAAACTTTATAATGAAGAATAGCTATTGCATTTGGCATTTATATGACCCTCTATTATTATAATCATTTTTATTAGTTATTTCTCATGTCAGTTCTGGGAGAGAGATTGGATAAGCTTAGTATTCTGAGTGGCTGAGCTCCCCATATGCTGTTAACTCTGGGATGATGGTCATAAACACCAAATGGCATGCCATCTGAAGCAGGCACAGGGCGGGTTTCCCAAATATGCAATTAAGATAACTGGAGATGGCATCACCTATACAAATGTTACAGCAGCTCCAGAATTAATCTCATGGAGATGGTTCCTTTGAGTTTAGGACAAAGGAAACAGGAGAGTAGTTTCCTTGATAATGTTCTTAGACGGGCTGTTGCTGATATTAGCATCTGACATCGGAAGATAAAGTAGCTGTGAGGAAGGGGGCTGGGTGCAGTTTTGACTCTAGAAATTTATGCTTGGGCTGTGTAGGCAAAGATAATGAATATTATTATGTCAGACAAAGAATTAGGAGATCAGAGGACAGTTTTTAGTCCCCTGCTCTTCAGTCTATAAACTTCACAACTTGGACCTTTGCTCCTTACATCTTTGGTTCTCCTTTGGGTCACAATAAAATGGGGACAATGGCTTCAGCCTCTCAGAGTAAGACTAGGGAGAAAGTGGGATTGATTGCCCAAACAGGGCAACCTGGACACAGAGGGTTGTCAGAGAGTATCCCAAGCAGGAGGAGTAACACGGGACAAGACNGGGACAATGGCTTCAGCCTCTCAGAGTAAGACTAGGGAGAAAGTGGGATTGATTGCCCAAACAGGGCAACCTGGACACAGAGGGTTGTCAGAGAGTATCCCAAGCAGGAAGAGTAACACGGGACAAGACGTAGCGAGGACGGTCCTGCTGTGAACGATGCAGGGCTCAGTAGGGTAGAACCGGGTAGGTATGAAGACCAGCATGAAATCTAAGCCAGGACCAGATGACAGAAGGACGGGGACTCCGAGCCAGCAGCTTCCCAAAGACCAATAAGAAGTTACGGCTTAGTTCCCCTTTCTCCTGTAGTTTCTTATTACTTTCTTCATTTTTTTGTAGCAGAAAAGTGAATTGTTAAGTGGCTTAAGAAAATAAAAGTAATCCAATTAAGTAAAATAAATTGGAGAGGGGAGAGAACAAGCAGGGATACCAATGGGGAGACTTTTGAAAAATGTGGTGCAAACCAGTGCAATTGCAAAAGAAAGGGAAGGTAGTGGAGAGCAACAGGGGATGGAGCAAAATTGTGCATGCGGCCTTGTCTGCATGATGGATATATACAGGAGGCCTGCGTTATCTGTTATAATTTCCTCTGCTGGGCTGTCCTTCGCAATTTGGAGATGACCCCTCTGATGGTGATTACTGGGTTGTGTGCAGCTGTGGCTGAAGAAAGTGACTTGAGGGAGCAGGATTTATCATATGAGTCAGAAGGCAGCCCTGTGGCGATGAGTCTATAAGGCAGATTCAGGCTTTCATTCAATAATCTTCCTTTCCTTTCAGAGCTCGCCCTGCCTCCTCCTGCTTCCCGTATCCGTGTCCTCATGAAGGAAAGACTCCTAGAAGCTTGGAGATTCAAGAGGTGGGCTCATAAAACAAGAGTGGCAGGAAGTTGGGTTCAAATTGTGTTTTTCTGCCATAACTTCTGCATGAAAACCAAAGTCTGCAATCTTAGGCGAGAATAAAATGTCTCTTGGTTTCAGTTTCCCCGCTTGTAAAATGGATAAACAGACGCGCACGTTTCATGGGTTATTCAATAAGAGAGTGCACGTTATGAATTCATCATGATGGCTGTTCACTGTGTGAACAGCAAGCAAAGGTAACCAAGGAATGTGGAGAACACTGCTTATGGCCACACCACTTCTCTTCCCTCTCATTTCTCTCTCTGTCTTACAATGATATTAACTACATTAAAACAGGTTTCCCTCGTTAAATCTTACTTATCTAATTTGGATAGCCAAGACGTACCATGCTAGAGAAGAGGCAGCGTGGTCAGCATGAAGTTAAATTAGGGAGACTGTCAGTAACATGCAGCCAGTGCCCCATGTTAGAGTCTGCTTTCTACATGGAAGATTCTGCTTTCTGGTTCTTAACAAGTAAATATCATAGACTATGTTAGAGTTTGGGCATTCTTGTAAGTAACTGTCATTGTTCAGTTGCTAAGTCATGTCCAACTCTTTGTGATCGCATGGACTGTAGCCAGCCAGGCTTCGCAGTCTTTCACCATCTCCCAGATTTTGCTCCAACTCGTGTCCATTGAGTCAGTGATGCCATCCAGTCATCTCATCCTCTGTTGTCCCCTTCTCCTCCTGCCTTCAATCTTTCCCAGTATCAGGGTCTTATCCACTTCACAGGCTGTTCACATCAGGTAGCCAAAGTATTAGAACATCAGCTTCAGCTTCAGTCCTTCCAATGAATATTCAGGGTTGATTTCTTTTAGGATTGACTGATTTGATCTCCTTGCAGTCCAAGGGACTCTCAAGAGTCTTCTCCAGCACCACAATTTGAATGCATCAATTCTTTGGCGTTCAGCCTTCGTTATGGTCCAACTCTCACAAGCATATGTTAAAAAAACAAAACAACTTCAAGGTTTACTTCTCAAAGGAAAAGTCAGTGAAGGGAGTGGTAATTGATTAAGGCAGACATTTTGCTTCATTCTCAAATATTCAAAGTGATTGCTCTAAGCTTTCACCCTGAGCTTTCATCCTGGGGACAACTTTACCCCCAAAGAGACAAACGGCAATGTGTCCAGATATTATTGGTGTCACACTGGGGAGGGATGCTACTGACACACGGTGAGCTAGGGATGCTCTTCCTTCAAAGCAACAGGATAGCATTTTCAGGACATAGAAATATCTGGCCTCAAGATGTCAACAGTGCAAAGGTTAGGAAAGTTTGATCTAAGCCAGTCGTAGTAACTCTTTCCTCTTAGCACTTGAAGGGTCCAGGACTCCCACCACAACCCAAAGAGTGTTATCACATTCTGTTGGAGCCTATTACCGGGTGAGCATGCATTCTGCACTGGTTACAGGGAAGGACATATTTCAGAAGTGGGGGGCTCGCTTCCCTGCTCAGTGTGAGTAAGGAGGCGCGGTGCTGCATTTATTGCTGGCCACTGTCTTGAGAATTTTAGAATGAATCTGAGGACAACACATGTATTTCAAAGGTAGCAGAGAAATGTGGCAACAATAACTTAGGTTCTTGAAGACACTAAGTCTGTTCACCCTCAAATCTATGCCAGTTCTGGAAAATTCATGATGTGAAATGATAAACACTATCTTCGTGTATGTCGACTTACCTCAGATTTTTTCCTTGTTTCTTGCCAACGTGATTATATGAACTAATACCCTGGACAAGTGATCTCACAATTATCCAGAAGTTGTTACCATGTTTTATGGGTTCTCTTGCTTGGGATGCAATAGTTACCAAGCAATATTCTCCTTTGATTTAATTCCCTGGCCTACCAGGACACAAACAGTGCCCCTTCCCCCAGCTTTTATTAACAGAGCTTAAAAGTAACAACCACAAACCAAAAATAAGCAAACAAAACTTAAAAGTACCAAGCAAGAATGAAACAAAAACAAACATAGAAGAGAATAATCTGTACTTTTAAATGAAAGTTGCTATAAGAATTGATGCTTGTGAACTGTGGAATTAGAGAAGGCTCTTGAGATTCCCTTGGACTGCAAGGAGATCAAAGCCGTCAATCCTAAAGGAAATCAGTCCTGAACATTCCCTGAAAGGACTAATTCTGAAGCTGAAAGGCCAATACTTTGGCTACCTGGTGCAAAGAGCCTACTGATTGGAAAACACCCTGATATTGGTTAAGACTGAAGGCAGGAGGATAAGGAGATGACAGAGGATGAGATGGTTGGATGGCATCACTGATATGATAGACATGAGTTTGAGCAAGCTCCAGGAGTTGGTGATGGACAGGGAGGCCTGGCATGCTGCTATTCATGGGGTCACATAGAGTCAGTTCAGACTGAACTGAACTGAACTGAGCCCCATAATGGGTTGTCATAATTCAACTCAAATAGTATTAAGCATATATTAAGCAACATTGAGAATTATGCTGAGGGTGCAGTCATAGAAGGGGCAGAATTCTTTCCTTGTAAGGAGCTTGCAGCCTTGTGTAAGGGGACAGATGAGTAAGGAGGTAATGAGAGTATGGAGGGGCGGGTCCAGGAGTAGTACAGGGAGTAAGGAAGAGGCGCGGTGCCGGGGAAGGAGGCACTCAGGAGGTCAGCTTCCTGGTTTCTCCCTCTGCATCTCCTGATCTGTTTCTAAATAAATGATTCCATCTTACAGTTCATCTCATAGAATTACCCCCCAGCCACCTAGACCCCTCCATGGTCAAGAGATAAATCCTCCCCATTCCACTCATCTATCGCTCACGGCTTTGTTGCCTTCTGTTTGGAGAGACATAGTAGATAGACAACAGCCCCCTGATGCCAGGGAGTGTTCAGGGTAGAAGCCTGATAACAAGCCACCGCATGGATGAAAAAGAACAATCAGGGCAACCGTGTTCTCCATTCATTACAATTCAGGGCAAACCAATAGATGTTGGTGTAGTGTAAGGAAATGGATGGAAGCAACAGAAATTTCACAAATGCAGATGTGGGAGAGCCTGCCTTGCATCGACCCATATGAGGGACACATGGTGGAAAAAGCAAAGAGAGGTGAATCAGCCACATATTTTTTAAAGAACACTTGATAGGATTTAGGGACATGAACAATGTAAGAGAGAGTGGAATGAAAACAAATGCATCATTTGACTAGTGGAGAACTTGCAGAGTGTCTCTCAGAAGGATGGGCAGGGAAGGGAGGTTAGTGGGAGCTGTTTTCAGAAAATCATGCCATGTTGGTTCAGGATCACAGTGCCTTCAGAAGTTGAACTGCAGCCTACTTTGGAAACACTGTGACATTCCAAGACGACCTGAAGGAAGAATAATGGCAACAGACATAAGGAAAGAAATGTAAGAAAAATGAAAGAAACAGCTAGTTTTTTTTTTCCAAACTCTATCTACAAGTGGTCAAAGATACAGTGAGTCCCTAAGTCTCTCTTATTTCTNTGCATCATTTGACTAGTGGAGAACTTGCAGAGTGTCTCTCAGAAGGATGGGCAGGGAAGGGAGGTTAGTGGGAGCTGTTTTAAGAAAATCATGCCATGTTGGGTCAGGATCACAGTGCCTTCAGAAGTTGAACTGCAGCCTACTTTGGAAACACTGTGACATTCCAAGACTACCTGAAGGAAGAATAATGACAACAGACATAAGGAAAGAAATGTAAGAAAAATGAAAGAAACAGCTAGTTTTTTTTCCAAACTCTATCTACAAGTGGTCAAAGATACAGTGAGTCCCTAAGTCTCTCTTATTTCCCACCCCTAGCATTTCTGTCAAGCATACCAAGTAGACCCATTTGTCACCGTGTCTGCATAATATCAGGATAAGAGTGTACTGTTCTCTTCCTTTAGCAGAGGTCACTGCAAAGAGTGTCTCCAAGATTGTCTGAAGGAAAACAAATGAGCAAGCCCCCAAATTGGAGGTGGGGTGCTCTGCCGTGTCAGACGAAATGCCGAGATGATGACTTTTGCAAAATTGCATCGGGTTTATCCAACACAGGACTGTTTTAATCACCGCACCAAGGGACCTGCTTCAAGGACGGATGGATAATGCATGTTGCGGAGAGCTGATGGGGAGATAGTGCGGACCCTCAAACGTCTTTGAGCAGGCTGTTAAGTGAGTGAGCAAATGTCCTTTCCATCTGCTTGGTGGTATGAGGCTCAGAGTTTCAGAGGGAATCTCAAGGTTTCCCGGTGGGCTCAGAGGAGCACTTGGGGGAGGCAGACTCTAGCAGGACTCTGGAGACATAGAGGAGGCACGTTCTGCAAAGTTAAGTCCAATCAGGGCTTAACATTCCCTCACCCCCTCCTGCTTCCATCCGCTGGGAGTAACTAGAAGGCAGATGATTGACAGGCAGTTGAACAGAGGCGCTTACAGAGATACTGACCTTGCTACACTCGCTTCTCCAAATTTCCAGAATTTTTCTTCTGTTCCTGACGCTAGTGCCAAGAATTCAGGAAGGCACAAGGGCTTGTATTTATTATCAACCTTGTGAATTTAATGAAGCAGGAAGAAGCCTTGGCACTGAATTATCCAAGTTTGTATCCCAGGTTTGCTAGGAGTTGCCCGTGCAACCATGTCCCTTAACCTCACCTTGTCTGGTTCTTTTCTTGCAGAGTGATGACAGGCATTCCTAGCTGATGGCCTCTGCAAACCTAAAAGGTTATAGATGAGTATCAGTTGCTGTGACAGTGATACTTCTTTAATACTTGGTGTTAGGTTTTTCTTACTGAAGGGGTTGCTCTGTGACCAGAGAAATGTCATATCACTTCCCTGGGTCTTAGTTTTCTTCTGTGTAAAATGAAGTAGCACTTTGATGAGTGATATGAACAATAATAATGATATTTAAGGAGTTCTCACTCTATGCCAAACTGTTCTAAGTGTTATATATGTATTTACTAAAGAACTAGCTTATAGGGACTTTCCTGGTGGTCCAGAGGCTGAGACTTCTCACTCTCAGTGCAGGATGCTCAGGTTCAATCCCCGGTTGGGGAACTAGATCCTACATGCTGCAGCTAAGACCTGGAGCAGCCAAATAAATTTTTAAAACTTGCTTATGTAATAGTTACAACACTGTCCCCTTTTGAGGTTCTCCTTCCAGGTCACACTGCAGGCAGAGCTGAGATGTGTTGTGAGACTTTGCAACTTCAGAGCTGTCTCTCTACCTTCTCTAGGACGTCACCTAGTAACAGGTAGCATCAGAATAATATGGGGCCCAGACATAGATTATTTGCTGGCCTGTTCCTTAGTCCTAAGGATCTATCTTGCCCTTCAAAAAGGCCTTACAACTAGCTTGAGGAGACAAAGTTTAATGCCACTGGCATCTTCTCTTGGTGTTGGTACCTGCAAGGCTAGAAGGGGAATTGCTTCCATTGGAGGTATGGAAAATACCACTTTTAGAGCAACTTTTGAGGAGGGAGCCATAGAGCCACAGATTTTATCAAATATGAAAGAGACAGGAGAGCCCAACCAGATCCTTTCTCTTGATTTCAAGGTGGTGGAACTGAGACATGGGAGAAGAGAGGTGCCTGCAAGCTCACATGGCGAGACACTCACAGGCTAGGGTCTGGAGCCTTGTTCATTCCTAGTCCGTACTTGCTCTCCACACTATGTGCTCAGAATTGAGTCCCTAGTGAGACCTTTCATGCACATGTAATTCAAACACCATGATCAGAGTACTAATATATTTTTATTTGTATATTAGAAAAATTGACTTGGAATAAGGTAGAGCACCTTTATTGAAGCAAACACTTGATTAGTTGCTTACTNTGATACATATATTTGCCTGTTGGGTTGATGTCTATCTCCTCCCTAGACTATAACCCCCTCCCCAGTGCTGTCTCTTCAGTGATGGCGCAGCCTGGTCCACAGTAGCACCCCAAGAATCACACACGGAATAAATGAGCACTAAGAGGAATGGAGGGATTAAGGAATCAATGTGAAGATCTTACTCATTCCTAGAGGATCATCTTGAATGCCACCTCCCCTGTGAAGTCCTTGTCTTATGCTTCCTTTGACCCGCAGCTTTAAAATGAACATGCTGAAAGTGATTTCTCGGTCCTTTGACTATTCAGAATATGGTTTCTGTTATTTTTCTTGTGGAAGTTTTGGAGGCTGGCTTCTACTGCAATAAGGGTGCCATGTTTTTGAATTCTTGATTAATGGCAGAAACTAAAGGAAAAGCTTCTCTAAGAAAAACTGGGCTTCCCTTTCATATTCAAGGGTTAGACAAAGATTTGCCTTCTGAAAGCTTTTCTGGCCTTATATACTAACTGCTGCTGCTGCTGCTAAGTTACTTCAGTCGTGTCCAACTCTGTGCGACTCCAGAGATGGCAGCCCACCAGGCTCCCCGTCCCTGGGATTCTCCAGGCAAGAACACTGAAGTGGGTTGCCATTTCCTTCCCCAATACATGAAAGTGAGAAGTGAAAGTGAAGGCGCTCTGTCATATCGGACTCTTAGCGACCCCATGGACTGCAGCCCACCAGGCTCATCTGTCCAGGGGATTTTCCAGGCAAGAGCCCTGGAGTGGGGTGCCATTGCCTTCTCCAAACACACTGACTAGAGACCTCTTCAACATCTCTGAGGTGTGCTCAGCCTCTGTGTACCTATTGAAGTGCTTCAACTTAAATGATCCATGATCCACAGAAAGAAATTAAGTCGTCAGCAAGTCAATGGCAGAATCTGGTTGAGAACCCAGGTCTCCCAACTGTCAGCTTAATCCTTTTTTAAATATTCTGTGTTTATTGTCACATAAAAATGAATAGATATGGCTGAGAGAAAAGAGAAAGCTTATTTACTTTTCTCAACTGGAATGCACTTTTAATATGGGACAGGCCTAGACATTATTTATATTATTTATCCTGGATGGTGGATTCCAAGTTTTATAAACCAAATCTTCTTGCCAAAACCTAGCAGGGTGATTCTCTATGCAGTTGCAGGGTATCACTAAATTAGCCACATACATCACCCACTGACGTGCTCCTGGGATGACACAACACCAAGAACAAGAAGCCTCGAATTTCGGTGTCATTAATAACCGAAAATGACTTTATGAAGCAGAATATTAATGGAAAGACTTTAACAATTTTAGAGCTTAAAATTGCTTTGGAATAAGTACATATTTTACTTGAATATATGTGTGTGGAAGAGGTGGTAATTGAAGCTGTCTTAGGCTTAATCCATTTTAGCAAGATAGCAGGGTTTGTTGGGAGGAAGAAATTTCTGCTCGACCACAAACTTGCTATGCAGCCTTGAGGAAGTCCACTCTTCTCCCAGGTTCACCATTTGTGAAATGAAGCTCTGAGATCAGCTTGGTTGGTAGTCTCTTCATAAATAACCCAGCCTTTGCATTCCATTTGAACGCATAGACAAGACCGATAAGGTGAAAGGTACCGTACTAGGTATATTAGGCACAAAGGTAAACAAACCAAGATGCCAGTCATCAAGGCGGTCAGAGGCTAACGAACAGGGTTGATGTACCAATAGCCAGCTTAAGAGCGGGTTGGAGAAGGGATGGCCACCCACGCCAGTGTTCCTGCCTGGAGAATTCCATGGACAGAGGAGCCTGGTGGGCTGCAGTCCATGGGGTCACAAAGAGTCGGACATGACTGAGTGTCTAACATTTTTTCCCTTAAGTGAGTGGAATAGAAAACTACGGAAAATTCAAATAAGCCATATGAGAAAGGAAAATATGATTATGGGTAGAGAGGTGTCATTTGTTTATTAATTGCTTTTTTTTTTACTGGTGTATAGTTGATTTATGGGAGAAGGCAGTGACAACCCACTCCAGTACTCCTTCCTGGAAAATCCCATGGGCAGAGGAGCCTGGTGGGCTGCAGTCCATGGGGTCACCAACAGTCGGACAGGACTGAGCGACTTCACTTTCACTTTTCACTTTCATGCATTGGGGAAGGAAATGGCAACCCACTCCAGTGTTCTTGCCTGGAGAATCCCAGGGACGGGGGAGCCTGGTGGGCTGCCGTCTCTGGGGTCGCACAGAGTTGGACACGACTGAAGTGACTTAGCAGCAGCAGCAGCAGTTGATTTATAGTATATTAGTTTCAGACATATTACATAGTGCTTCTATATTTTATAAACTATAATTGTTTAAATTTATTATAAAATAGGTAATATTCTCTGTTGTACAGTATATTCTTGTAGCTTATTTATTTTATACACAGTCGTTTGTATCTCTTAATCCCTTACCCTTATCTTGCCCATCTCCTCGCCCCTCTCCCCACTGGTAACCACTTGTTTGTTCTCAATACTTGTGATCTGTTTCTATTTTGTTATATTCATTGATTCCACATATAAGTGAAAAGATTCAGGATTTTTCTTTTTCTGACTTATTTCACTAAGACTAATACCCTTCAGTTCCATTTGATTCCACATATAAGTGAAAAGATTCAGGATTTTTCTTTTTCTGACTTATTTCACTAAGACTAATACCCTTCAGTTCCATTCATCTTGTTACAAATGGCAAAAATTCATTCTTTTCCTATGGCTGAGTAATGCACATATATGTATGTGTGTATATATGTATATACATATCATCTTTTTTATCCATTCAGCTGTCAGTGGACATTTAGGTTGCTTCTATATCCTGTCAAGTATAAATAATGCTGCTATGAACAATGGGGTGCATGCATCTCTTCAGATTGTGGATTAGCTGCTCAGTTGTGCCCAATTCCTTGAGACCCCATGACTATAGCCCACCAGACTCCTCTGTGCATGGAATTCTCCAGGCAAGAATGTGGAGTGGGTTGCCATTTCCTTCTCTGGGGATCTTCCCAAACCAGGGGTTGAACCCAGGTCTACTGCATTGCAGGCAGATTCTTTACTGTCTGAGCCACCAGGGAAGCCCCAGGGAATCTCAAAACGATAGAAAATTCAAGATCAGGGAAAATTTAAATCCTGAAGATCTTACACTCTTATCAGTTAGAAACACTGATTCAAAATATGACTGTGAGCTTCCTAGCAATCAAGACAAGGGACAAAAAAATCAAAAGGATATTAACTTTGCATATAAGTGCAAATTTATAGAAAATGAGATTTATGTCACTGAGGTCTGAGTCACACATGGAAATGAGCGATCTGTTTAATTAACATTTTTAACATCAGAAAGGGTTGTTTTTAAAGTTTGTTACAAGCTGTGTTTCTCCTTTGGTCCCTCTTTCATTCATTTTGAGATGCAAAAGTGTCTTTGAGTTTCATATAGCAAAAAATAAAAATAAAGAAAGAACAGATGGGCCATTTAACTCAACTCTCCATTTCTGATTAGGGTAAGCCATTCATGTGTGTGTGTGTGTTTGTGTGCGTGCGTGCACACACGTGTGCTAATTTGTTTCAGTCTGTCCAACTCTGTTCAACCCTACGGACTGTAGCCTGCCAGGCTCTTCTGTCCATGGAATTCTCCAGGCAAGAACACTGCAGTGGGTTGCCCTGCCCTCCTCCAGGGGATCTTCTAGACCCAGGGATTGAACGTGCAATCCTTACGTCTCTTGCATTGGCAGGTGGGTTCTTTACTACTAGCACCACCTGGGAAGCCCCAGAGTGTGCCGTTAAATGCTATTAGAAAGAAGTTGAAAGACATTTTGGATCTTCAGCTCTTGTCATAACTCACAGCCTTTCAAGGATGAAGAGAGGCATTAGTCTGAATTTACTGATGTAGGAGTCCTTTTGCATCAGTGACTACCTTATTAGAGGCCAGCTGAAACTTAAGAGGTTATATCTGAAGACTAACAGATCTTCAGATATCAACACATTTATGCCACCCTAGTGCTTCTCAAGGTTGGTCTTACTATTACCAGCATCTATGAAAGTTGACTACAGTAGTCACCAGCCTTGCCTCGGATTAACGAGTCCAAACCTACATTTTAACAAGATCCCAAGGGATTAGCATACACAAAATTTGCCATTCTCTTAAACTGTTCTTGACCACTATTTTCTCTATCTGAACTTTTTTCCTTTTTAAAAAAAAAAAAATAAACAAGATTTAAGTTTAAGTGAAGATGGCTTTAAACTTTTATAAAATTTCCAGAGAGCTTCTACATCCCCAAAGATTAAGAACCACTGCATCATTAGGTCAAGTGCCCAGACCCAATGTAATGGCACAGACGATTCTAGGACGTGTTCGCGTTAGTGCTTCCATTTTCTTTGGATATACACCCGGCTGAGGAATTGCTGGGTCACATGGGAGTCCTATAGGCAGGTTTTTGAGACATCTCCATCCTGCTTCCCATAAGTGGCACCAATTTATATTTTTACCAACAGTAATGAGTGTTTCATTATCTGAGAGGAGCCCTTTAAATGGATGAAGGAATTTGATGCATATCTCTGCTAATAAACGTTAAAAGATCTAGAAAATTACTTTCTAAATAAATATAAATGATCAAGATTCATATAAGCATATGTCAAAAGTCTAAAATGCACAGTGACCATGCATGTGATGTCAGAATCATCCAAGTGACTCAGAAGCAAGACAGAGCTCAGAGTGCTTAATGGAGAGATTTTTAAATCTATAAGAAACATCATTTCTATGTAAATTTAATAGTTCTAAAGCACATAAAAATAAGGGATGTTTTTTTTATTTGTCTAATTTGTAATAAAATCTATACTTATTCCAAAATGTGAGAAATCCAGCATATAATTTTACCTACATGTAAATGGAGAGTAGCACGAGGGAAATATTATTAAGTTGGAACCATGAATCTTAGAAATAGCCACATGATGAGAACAGGTGATTTCTCACAGAGACAATAATGATTAAAACTGGACAAAATTTTTAAAAATATCTGGAGATGATGCAAAACAACAAACAGAAGTTTAAACAGGAGAAGAGCATGTATTTCTAGGTCTGCTACTGTACCAAGAAGAACTGTGATGCTGGGACTCTCTTACCTGAAAGTGTCGACCCACACCACACAGGTCTCCAAAGGCAGAGAAATAGAAATCTCTTAAGGTATCAGTGGGCAGGCATGAGAGCTATTTAAAGAACCAAGAATGGACTTCTCTGGTGCTCCAGTGGTTACTACTTCATCTTCTAGAGTCTGCCTGCAATGCAGGACACCTGAGTCTGATCTCTGGGTCAGGAAGATCCCCTGGAGAAGGGAATGACAACCTACTCCAGTATTCTTGCCTGGAGAATTCCAGGAGGAGCCTGGTGTGCTATACAGTCCATGGGGTCACAAAGAGTCAGACGTGACTGAGCAACTAACACTTGCCAATGAAGGATATGTGGGTTTTATCCCTGGTCAGAAAGCTAAGACACACATATCTCACAGCCAAAAAA
>SJYW01009468.1:847842-863977 GCA_006410735.1 Raphicerus campestris | reverse complement strand
GTCATGTCTTCATCTGCTGTTCACTGTGTGCTACGCGCCTTTCCTCATGTTTGGACACAGTGGGCACCTAGTGTTGACTCTTGGCGAAGTAATGGATATGGCAGTATTTTTAAAGGGCCGCCTTATCTCCAAAGGAGCAAACTAAAGGAGGGAAAAAGTTTCTTCTTAGTCAAGAGCAATTAGATCTGAACCCATCCCAAGGTGACCAACAGTGACCGAACGGGAGACATTTTTCGCTACCATGAGCCAGCTATTTCCTCACTTACTCAATGTGGCCAGTATTTCTTCTGAGAACCACACATCAGAAGAGGAAGGGCAAACACTAGGCACTGTGCAGGGCATACAGGAGGGATATGCTAACGGCTTGGATGGAGGTGGAAGCATGGTGAGACTTGGAATCAGAATAGTCTGTGTTTAAACCTGGCTCCATCTGGGTGCAGGCTACCTGTTACAGGCTGAATTGTGTTCCCTCCTTCCATGTTTTGAAGTTGTAACCCCAGTACCCCAGAATGTGGCTGTATTTGGAGACATGACTTTACAAAAAGTAAGTAAGGTACAATGAAATCACAGAGCTGGACCTTAATCCAATATGACTAGTGTCCTTATAGAAAGAGGAGATTAGGACATAGACAGAGGGAAGATGTCGTGAAGGCCCAGGGAGAAGACGGCCACCTGCAAGACAAGGAGAGAGGGCTCAGAAGAAGCCAACCTTGATCTTCTAGCCTCCAGAATTATGAGAAAATACATTTATGTTGTTTAAACCATGCAGTCTCTGTTACTTTGTTACTGCAGCCCTGGCAGACTTAACACACTATTTAACTTCTTTGAGGGAATTATGTTTAATATCTTGTAATAACCTGTAGCAGACTATAATCTGAAAAAATATATATAAGTGAATTACTTTGTTGTACAGCTGAAACTAACACATGTTGTAAATCAACTATCCTTCAGTTTTACAAAAGGGAGGCAGTGGTACTTAACCTTAGGGTACTGTTATTAAGTTTAGATATAATTTATGTAAAGCAGATACAGGTATTTTATGAATGATATCTGGAAGGTGCAAGGGTGGCAGTAATAGTAAGCCCACAGGCCTACTGAAGAGATGAACTGGAATGATGATTTTGGTGTGAAATGTAAACTTCATCCTCTGGAATCAATGGCTCCACCATGGACTGTACACAATATTAATTATTCTCATCCTCCCAGGTCTCACTTTCCAGCCCTTTCAACATGACTACCTTACCAATTTGTCAAGAAGAATGCTTAATATCATGGAATACTTCTTAGTGTGTGTTAGGAACCGTCTTAAGCCCTTTACCTGAATTTGAATATCCACAAAAATCTAACATTCTGCGGCACAGAGTGGGAACTTCCTCCAAGTCAGAGTTCACAAAAGGCGGCGTCAGCAATCAAAGTTGCACAGAAAAGCAGAAATGAAAAGAAAAAGTAGACTATTAGCTCGTTAGACATGATCTTGTCTGACTTCATTGTTCCTCTGCGTACTTTGTTATTCGTTTCTTTTTCTACCCTCCAGAAGAATGGTCACTTTCCTTTCAGGACTAGGATCTTAATCGGCGAGAGTTCGGAGACGTGTCCAGTTCTGAAAACTGCACAGAGGCGGGAGCACCTCTTAGGAGCCGCCTTCTGTACTCAGGCCCCTTGGGGTAGATGTCAGGACTGACCCCTGAGACCACAGTTCTGGTCCCTCCCGGAGGTGTGGGGCCATGTGACTTGGTCATCCAATACAGTACAGGCAACAACTGCGTGTGTTACTATTGGGTCCAGAGCATTTAGTCGCTAGTGTGAGATCCTTTTGAACTAAATTTCCCTTTGACATGGTGACCAGCAACAGTTATGAGGCTGCCTGCTGCAGTACCCGAATTCTGGAGTGACGGCAATGATCACTACAATCTTTATTTCTCTAAACAAACATGCAGGTTCAAGAGACACTCTTGTTGATGAATGTCACTGAAGTTTTAGAGTTATTTGTTACTACAGCATAACAGTCCACCCTGCTGATGCGTCCATTAATCAATTTTAATCTGCTTTTTCCCTCTGGAAATTTTATCAGTTTGACCATACTCTCAGTTCCCTATGCCTCCTTTCTACTCCTCTGTTACATTCTTTCTCTTCTTACCTTTGAGTCTCTCCATCCCATACAATTGCTTTCTGCAGTGCTCCTTGGGGTGGGGCATATGGTCCCGGTGTCTCCCTGGGGAAGCCTAAATATAATTTAGGTTAGGTACAAAATCACTCGGTCTGCCTCCTTCCGTTTCAAATTAGGATGAGAGTGTGGGGCCAGTCCTACATCCTGCTCATGAAAGGCAGACACTTGAGCCCAATTTCTGAAGACTTAGGGGCCCTCTGGGTCACTGCAGCTGAACCCTGCACTTCAGACCTCATCTTCCCAGTGATAAGACTGTGTCCATCCATGACTATGTGGAGTATGTCCATTTAAAAAGGACCAGAGGAGCTGATTTGTCCCTAAAGGGCCTTGAAAATCCACTGCACTAGCATGAAATGGGTCAATAAACTAAATTAAGGGCAGAGACTTTCTCTGATAGTAAATGGCATCTGAAGCATCCTTTATCCTCCGTCCCCACGACGCTGCTGCAGATCCACCCGTAAAGGTACTGATCAGTAGCCAGAGGAAATGTCACTGCTGCCTGGGGCCCCAGGAACCATGGCCCCCTTTCCCAGGAGGAAATGGGAGGCCATGAAGAAATCTTGCAAGCCAGTCTGTGTCCATAATAGGCAAGGCTATTTGCTTCAGTTCCTAATTTTATATTTGTGGTCCAAATCATAGGGCTATGATGAGGATCATAACTGGGGATTTCACTAGGGTGTAAGTATTTAAGGGCAGGGATTAGATCTTGTTCAGGTTATGTTTCAGTACCTAGGGCAGTCCATGGCATATAATATATGCTTGCAATTTTTGATGATCCGGTGGATATACAAATGTCTAACCCAACTGATCCTCAAGGAAATCAACCCTGAATATTCCCTGGAAGGACTGATGCTGAGGCTGAAGCTCCCATACTTTGGTCACCTGATGCAAAGAGATGATTCATTAGAAAAGACTTGAATGATGGGAAAGATTGAAGGCAAAAAGAGAAGAGATTGGTAGAGGATAAGATGGTTAGATAGTGTCACCAAGCCAATGAAAATGAATTTGAGCAAACTCCGGGAGATAGTGGAGGACAGGGAAGCCTGGTGTGCTGCAGTCAAGGGGTCACAAAGAGTCAGATACAACTTGGAGACCGAATAACAGCAGTCCACTGGAGCTGCTCTAACAAAAATACCATAAACTGTGGCGCTTATGAGCAGTACTCACTTAGGTCTCACAGTTCTAGAGGCTGCGAAATCCAAGACTATGACTCCAGCAGATTCGGTGTCTGGTGAGAGCCCACTTAACAGATAGCTGTCTTTTCACTGTGCCTTCATGTGGTGGAAGGGGCTCTGCTGGACCAGTTTTCTAAGGGCACTAATCTCACTCATGAGGGCTTGCCCTCATATCTTAGTCACCATACAAAGAACCCACCCACTAATAGCATCGCCCTGGCGGGGGGGGTAGGCCTCCAATGTTTTAATTTTAGGAGCATATAAATGAGTAAACTGCCTAAGCTGCTCTCTGCATCTCTCTGCATCTTTCTCTCTCTACCCCCACTCTCGTGCGTCCCTGTCTGTTGTCTGCAACCTCTATTAAACGAGATGTTTCCAGGGTGCTTATAACCGTCTCCCCTGCATTTTCCACAGTGCCCTATTCAGAGTTCCCCTATAGTGTAAGTTCCCTACATATGGGCTAATTCCATTCTGAGAGTGCATTCATAAGTCCAATTTGTCCCTAAGTCCAATAATCAGCTATACAGTACTGTATATATATAATAGGTTTAAAATAATTTTCACACAAATAATACATATATAAAAAAACAAACAAAAGATAAAACATTTTTACTCTTGCATCACAGTATCTTGAAAAGTGCAGTAGTGTGGCGTAACAGCTGGCATACGGGGCTGGCATACACATTCACATCTCTGAAAGCTCTCAACTTGAAGATCTGTTTGTAAGGGACTTACTGTATTTGTGGATAATGATCTGGCCATATTTTATGTAGGGAGAGGAAAACACTTGTTGGAATTGAGAAAAGGCCACTCACATAATGAATTAAACATGCACAAGCATTGTTCACATGACTGCCCCTGGGCCAGGCAACAGCGACATGGACACCAAAAGGCAAGAGTCTGCTCTTCCTACAAAGGACCTCAAGAGGTGTGTGAGTGAAGAGAGCATGAAGGCAAATAGAAAAAGAGAGGGATTCTTCCCCTTAGAAGAGAAGATGGCCTCTTGGGTGGCGACCCTTGATCTGAGGGTTGGATGGATGAACAGGAGTTTGCCATCCTGAGGGTCCATCAGAGGAAGAGCAATCCAAGCAGAGTTTACATCCATCTTAACGTCTGACCTTTCCCATCACCCTGGGCGTATGTATACACAGGGCAGACATGGAGGGTTATGCCAGAGACACGCAGCGGGAACTTGGTCTTCCTGAGTCTTAACAAGATACACTCTTCAATATGGTTTGTTCTATACCCCAAAGCTTGGTCAGACCTTGTGACCCCTGGGAGGGCTTCAGATTAATCTAGCAAAGTTTCTACCCTGTGGGCTCAGCATTTTCAGCTCTGTCTCAAGCACGCTGTGTAATCTCAGGGAAGTCATCTCCATTTTTTTTCATCTGCTAAATTAGGGTTTTAAGAAAACCCTTTCCTTGAAATCATATTATAATTAATGACACAGCACCTGGCGGTTCATCAGCCTCTCGGTTCCTTGTTTTCTTTCTTTCCTCCTCTACAAAATGTTATGAGGATAAAACGAGTCAACAAAGGTAAACACTTAGAACAGTGAGTAGCCCGTAGTCAGCAGATAGGAGTGTTAACTATGATCATTCCTGCTGCCTTTTAATCCGTTCCTTAACAGATACTGCCTGGTATTAATAATACANCGTGAAGGCCCAGGGAGAAGACGGCCACCTGCAAGACAAGGAGAGAGGGCTCAGAAGAAGCCAACCTTGATCTTCTAGCCTCCAGAATTATGAGAAAATACATTTATGTTGTTTAAACCATGCAGTCTCTGTTACTTTGTTACTGCAGCCCTGGCAGACTTAACACACTATTTAACTTCTTTGAGGGAATTATGTTTAATATCTTGTAATAACCTGTAGCAGACTATAATCTGAAAAAATATATATAAGTGAATTACTTTGTTGTACAGCTGAAACTAACACATGTTGTAAATCAACTATCCTTCAGTTTTACAAAAGGGAGGCAGTGGTACTTAACCTTAGGGTACTGTTATTAAGTTTAGATATAATTTATGTAAAGCAGATACAGGTATTTTATGAATGATATCTGGAAGGTGCAAGGGTGGCAGTAATAGTAAGCCCACAGGCCTACTGAAGAGATGAACTGGAATGATGATTTTGGTGTGAAATGTAAACTTCATCCTCTGGAATCAATGGCTCCACCATGGACTGTACACAATATTAATTATTCTCATCCTCCCAGGTCTCACTTTCCAGCCCTTTCAACATGACTACCTTACCAATTTGTCAAGAAGAATGCTTAATATCATGGAATACTTCTTAGTGTGTGTTAGGAACCGTCTTAAGCCCTTTACCTGAATTTGAATATCCACAAAAATCTAACATTCTGCGGCACAGAGTGGGAACTTCCTCCAAGTCAGAGTTCACAAAAGGCGGCGTCAGCAATCAAAGTTGCACAGAAAAGCAGAAATGAAAAGAAAAAGTAGACTATTAGCTCGTTAGACATGATCTTGTCTGACTTCATTGTTCCTCTGCGTACTTTGTTATTCGTTTCTTTTTCTACCCTCCAGAAGAATGGTCACTTTCCTTTCAGGACTAGGATCTTAATCGGCGAGAGTTCGGAGACCTGTCCGGTTCTGAAAACTGCACAGAGGCGGGAGCACCTCTTAGGAGCCGCCTTCTGTACTCAGGCCCCTTGGGGTAGATGTCAGGACTGACCCCTGAGACCACAGTTCTGGTCCCTCCCGGAGGTGTGGGGCCATGTGACTTGGTCATCCAATACAGTACAGGCAACAACTGCGTGTGTTACTATTGGGTCCAGAGCATTTAGTCGCTAGTGTGAGATCCTTTTGAACTAAATTTCCCTTTGACATGGTGACCAGCAACAGTTATGAGGCTGCCTGCTGCAGTACCCGAATTCTGGAGTGACGGCAATGATCACTACAATCTTTATTTCTCTAAACAAACATGCAGGTTCAAGAGACACTCTTGTTGATGAATGTCACTGAAGTTTTAGAGTTATTTGTTACTACAGCATAACAGTCCACCCTGCTGATGCGTCCATTAATCAATTTTAATCTGCTTTTTCCCTCTGGAAATTTTATCAGTTTGACCATACTCTCAGTTCCCTATGCCTCCTTTCTACTCCTCTGTTACATTCTTTCTCTTCTTACCTTTGAGTCTCTCCATCCCATACAATTGCTTTCTGCAGTGCTCCTTGGGGTGGGGCATATGGCCCCGGTGTCTCCCTGGGGAAGCCTAAATATAATTTAGGTTAGGTACAAAATCACTCGGTCTGCCTCCTTCCGTTTCAAATTAGGATGAGAGTGTGGGGCCAGTCCTACATCCTGCTCATGAAAGGCAGACACTTGAGCCCAATTTCTGAAGACTTAGGGGCCCTCTGGGTCACTGCAGCTGAACCCTGCACTTCAGACCTCATCTTCCCAGTGATGAGACTGTGTCCATCCACGACTATGTGGAGTATGTCCATTTAAAAAGGACCAGAGGAGCTGATTTGTCCCTAAAGGGCCTTGAAAATCCACTGCACTAGCATGAAATGGGTCAATAAACTAAATTAAGGGCAGAGACTTTCTCTGATAGTAAATGGCATCTGAAGCATCCTTTATCCTCCGTCCCCACGACGCTGCTGCAGATCCACCCGTAAAGGTACTGATCAGTAGCCAGAGGAAATGTCACTGCTGCCTGGGGCCCCAGGAACCATGGCCCCCTTTCCCAGGAGGAAATGGGAGGCCATGAAGAAATCTTGCAAGCCAGTCTGTGTCCATAATAGGCAAGGCTATTTGCTTCAGTTCCTAATTTTATATTTGTGGTCCAAATCATAGGGCTATGATGAGGATCATAACTGGGGATTTCACTAGGGTGTAAGTATTTAAGGGCAGGGATTAGATCTTGTTCAGGTTATGTTTCAGTACCTAGGGCAGTCCATGGCATATAATATATGCTTGCAATTTTTGATGATCCGGTGGATATACAAATGTCTAACCCAACTGATCCTCAAGGAAATCAACCCTGAATATTCCCTGGAAGGACTGATGCTGAGGCTGAAGCTCCCATACTTTGGTCACCTGATGCAAAGAGATGATTCATTAGAAAAGACTTGAATGATGGGAAAGATTGAAGGCAAAAAGAGAAGAGATTGGTAGAGGATAAGATGGTTAGATAGTGTCACCAAGCCAATGAAGATGAATTTGAGCAAACTCCGGGAGATAGTGGAGGACAGGGAAGCCTGGTGTGCTGCAGTCAAGGGGTCACAAAGAGTCAGATACAACTTGGAGACCGAATAACAGCAGTCCACTGGAGCTGCTCTAACAAAAATACCATAAACTGTGGCGCTTATGAGCAGTACTCACTTAGGTCTCACAGTTCTAGAGGCTGCGAAATCCAAGACTATGACTCCAGCAGATTCGGTGTCTGGTGAGAGCCCACTTAACAGATAGCTGTCTTTTCACTGTGCCTTCATGTGGTGGAAGGGGCTCTGCTGGACCAGTTTTCTAAGGGCACTAATCTCACTCATGAGGGCTTGCCCTCATATCTTAGTCACCATACAAAGAACCCACCCACTAATAGCATCGCCCTGGGGGGGGGTAGGCCTCCAATGTTTTAATTTTAGGAGCATATAAATGAGTAAACTGCCTAAGCTGCTCTCTGCATCCCTCTGCATCTTTCTCTCTCTACCCCCACTCTCGTGCGTCCCTGTCTGTTGTCTGCAACCTCTATTAAACGAGATGTTTCCAGGGTGCTTATAACCGTCTCCCCTGCATTTTCCACAGTGCCCTATTCAGAGTTCCCCTATAGTGTAAGTTCCCTACATATGGGCTAATTCCATTCTGAGAGTGCATTCATAAGTCCAATTTGTCCCTAAGTCCAATAATCAGCTGTACAGTACTGTATATATATAATAGGTTTAAAATAATTTTCACACAAATAATACATATATAAAAAAACAAACAAAAGATAAAACATTTTTACTCTTACATCACAGTATCTTGAAAAGTGCAGTAGTGTGGCGTAACAGCTGGCATACGGGGCTGGCATACACATTCACATCTCTGAAAGCTCTCAACTTGAAGATCTGTTTGTAAGGGACTTACTGTATTTGTGGATAATGATCTGGCCATATTTTATGTAGGGAGAGGAAAACACTTGTTGGAATTGAGAAAAGGCCACTCACATAATGAATTAAACATGCACAAGCATTGTTCACATGACTGCCCCTGGGCCAGGCAACAGCGACATGGACACCAAAAGGCAAGAGTCTGCTCTTCCTACAAAGGACCTCAAGAGGTGTGTGAGTGAAGAGAGCATGAAGGCAAATAGAAAAAGAGAGGGATTCTTCCCCTTAGAAGAGAAGATGGCCTCTTGGGTGGCGACCCTTGATCTGAGGGTTGGATGGATGAACAGGAGTTTGCCATCCTGAGGGTCCATCAGAGGAAGAGCAATCCAAGCAGAGTTTACATCCATCTTAACGTCTGACCTTTCCCATCACCCTGGGCGTATGTATACACAGGGCAGACATGGAGGGTTATGCCAGAGACACGCAGCGGGAACTTGGTCTTCCTGAGTCTTAACAAGATACACTCTTCAATATGGTTTGTTCTATACCCCAAAGCTTGGTCAGACCTTGTGACCCCTGGGAGGGCTTCAGATTAATCTAGCAAAGTTTCTACCCTGTGGGCTCAGCATTTTCAGCTCTGTCTCAAGCACGCTGTGTAATCTCAGGGAAGTCATCTCCATTTTTTTTCATCTGCTAAATTAGGGTTTTAAGAAAACCCTTTCCTTGAAATCATATTATAATTAATGACACAGCACCTGGCGGTTCATCAGCCTCTCGGTTCCTTGTTTTCTTTCTTTCCTCCTCTACAAAATGNTTTCTACCCTGTGGGCTCAGCATTTTCAGCTCTGTCTCAAGCACGCTGTGTAATCTCAGGGAAGTCATCTCCATTTTTTTTTCATCTGCTAAATTAGGATTTTAAGAAAACCCTTCCCTTGAAATCATATTATAATTAATGACACAGCACCTGGCGGTTCATCAGCCTCTCAGTTCCTTGTTTTCTTTCTTTCCTCCTCTACAAAATGTTATGAGGATAAAACGAGTCAACAAAGGTAAACACTTAGAACAGTGAGTAGCCCGTAGTCAGCAGATAGGAGTGTTAACTATGATCATTCCTGCTGCCTTTTAATCCGTTCCTTAACAGATACTGCCTGGTATTAATAATACAAATAATGCATTTAGAGCTTTTATTTTAATTGCTCTAAACCTTCTTTCTGCCTTGATCTCAATAGTCAAAGAAACTGGTGGCCTGAGATTAGCAATCTTGTCTGAGAATTCTAACTCCTGATACATGGTCCTTCAGTCCCCAGGAGCATCCAGCAAGCTCCATGGTTAAGAATGGACGGCTGGCAAATTACCCAAGCTGCAGGCACCCTGCTCTTCTGAGCCTCTGTCTGCCTCCTTGGCTGGAGGACACTGGGGGTGAGAGGANCCAGGAGCATCCAGCAAGCTCCATGGTTAAGAATGGACGGCTGGCAAATTACCCAAGCTGCAGGCACCCTGCTCTTCTGAGCCTCTGTCTGCCTCCTTGGCTGGAGGACACTGGGGGTGGGAGGATGGGGTTACCTGCCTTTTTCGCAGGGATTCTGGCAACATAGGCTTTTCTGCTGCTAAAAATATGCAGCTCGAGATTCAAGGTGAACCAGATGCATTGATTTTCAGCCAGGACAAAGATGAGAGGGAAAATAGTATTCAGGGACTTCTGCTTTGAGTCGAGGGTGGTGGGAGATATTAGGTTTTATTTCAATAATAAAACATGTGTTCAGTCTATTTAGGTTTCTAACTAGTTTGATGGACAGTTATTAATATAAATTCACTAGCCATGGTGTTTTGATAGGATAGGGTGGGAAATTTCCTAATCTGAGAGACAGTCCCTTGGGCATCAAGGGGTTAACCATTCTTCAACTTGAACTTCAGCTCTCTGGAGTTCTTCCCTGGTGATTCCTGGTCTTTGAAGGTAACAGAGGCTCTAAACCCAGAATTCTAAACTCAGGATTCTTTCTTTTCGAGGATTCTGTGAATCTGTTTTCTGAACTTGAACTATCTAGTAAAATTTTCCAACAATAATGATGTGTAGTGAGGGAGTGGCGCTTGCTCTGATCTGGGTGTTCTACAGTAAATACAGCATATTTTTATAATAAGGGCTGCAGAGACATAAGAAATAAAAATACTGCCAAGAAAATGTTACAGTGCTTGGTAGACTCAGTGAATAACAAAAAAATAAGTGAATATGAAGCCAGGCATCATGAAAATAGTCATGATAACTTTCCAATGTTGAGAAGCACCATTTACTGAGTTTCTGAGTCAGAGAATAAGCTAGATATTATAAAAGACTTCATAGCATCCTCACCAACAGGGTGCCGACAAAGAAAGCAATAGTGCCATTTTACAGATGAAGCTATTGAGGCTCAAAAGGATTCATCAGTTTAGCTAAGACCACATAGCTAGGAAATACAGACCAAATCCTCGAAGCTAACACTCTGTACACGGCAAACTCTTTCAGGCTTCCCTGGACGGAAAGCTGGGTTTCAAACCTGGGTTTGGAGTACGGATGGTAGAGTTTGTCCAGGTGAGTTTCTAAACCTGTGGCATCAAGATCACCTGGGAACTTCTTAGAAATGCAAATCCTCAGGCCCACTCCAGACAAGCTGAATCCATAACCCTGGGAGTCAGACCCAGCAATTTGGACTTTAGCAAACTCTCTGGAGTCACAGGGGCGCTAGTGGTGAAGAACCTGGCTGGCTGTGCGGGAGCGGTAAGGGAAGCGAGTTTGACCCCTGGGTTGGGATCCATGGCAACCCAGTCCAGTATTCCTGCAGGAGAATCCCATGGATAGGGTTGCTGGGTGGACTACCGTCCTTAGGGTCACAAAAAGTCGGACACGACTAGAGTGACTTAGCACGCACCCACGCACTGGGTGAGTCTGCTCTGGTTCTAGGAACACTGGTGAAGAGACAGTCTCAGCAAGGCAGAGGAAACTGTCCACTCTCCCCAGACAGGGCCAGGCTTTGAAATGAGATTTGTTTTCCCTTAAACACATAATGTTACACAGGGTTTTTTTCTTCCCCAACAGAGAATAACTTCTTTAATATCTGAGTATTAGTTTTTTAAGCTACCAATGAAAAATAGTGGCCAAGATGAAGATTCCAGAAATCAAAAGCATCTCTCCTATTTACTCGCTCTGTGGCTTAGGCAATTTGTTAAACTTGTTGTGCTTACAACTCTTCCTCTGCTAAATGCCCACTCAGGCTGGGATGGCCATCAGTGGGAAACTGCATGCCAAGCACTTCTGCACAGCGCCTGACGCAGAATAGATGCTCAGTAGAGGGTGAGTTTGTCATTGATGTTAATGCTTCATCCCCTTTCTCTCTAGATAAGATAGAGACTGTCCTTATCCAAATCCCAGAGCATAGTAGGTACACAATAAACGCTCAGTGCTTTCTGCGCTTCTAATAGAGGCATTTTTATTCTTTTTGACAGACTACCTTCTGAACTGCTGTTTCACCTCCTAGGCTTTCTCCCTGCAACTAATTCGCTTAAGGTCAAGCAGTAAAAATGGGTCCTGGAGAAATAAACTCCAAAGCTATTGCAAAGGAAAGAGCTTCAGTCAACCTTAGCATTAAACTCCTAATAAAGGAGTCTGCCCCATAAAGAAGTCGCCTTGCCACCCTTTCTCGTAAGAACTCAGGTTATTAACTATTACCCCCTGGAGAGGCATTCCCCCTGACAGGCACACGCGCACCCTTTCTGAGCAGCCCTTGCTTTTCCGTGATGAAGCCCTGGAGAGTCATTGCATCCCGCTTGGTAAAATAGCGATTTAATAAGATGCTTAATTATTTTTGAACCAACAACAATATTTTGCTGAATACTGTAATTGCATTTTCCATTTTGCTAGAAAATTGAATGCTGAGAAGCATGTGAAGTTGTCAAGTCAGTGCACAGCCTGGAAAATCAACAGACTCAACACTAAAAGCTCCTTTTGCAATCAGCCGTAATACCCTGAATTCTGAGCAACAGGTTTTGCGGCCTCGCTGAATGTGACTCAAGAGGAAAAATTCACGCATATATAATTTGATCGGCAATGGAGAAAGGGACGGGGGTAACGCTAGGCAGGCGTGAGTTCTGTGCAAGGATTCTCTGGCTACTGAAATGTGTCTTTGTAACAAAACTGCGCTATGTCTGTTAAGTGTTAATTTACTGCTCTCTGAATTAAGAATAATAGTGATGCCCACACAGTTGGTTATGGAGAGGTTTAAAAGATGCCACCGCCGGTAATGCCTGACACCTAGCAAGTGTTCAATAAAACAGAGCCTTCCCTTTGCTCCAAGGAAATATCTTAGAGAAATTGATTTCAGCATTTAAAAACCAAAGCAGAGTAAAACAACCACAAATGGGAGAAAACTGCCCCCGGACGTTGCCTAGGCGAAGGCGGAGCTTAAAGAGAAGTCATTCTGGTGCTTCGCCCATCTGTGCTCATCGCTCAGTTCACTGTCACGCTCCCCCTGCGTGGCTCCATACTTTTGTCCCCTACACTCGACGCACAGCACCGATGACAAATTGCCTGTTCCCATGAATCACAGGGCTGTTAATCCCCACTGCGTCTTCTTAAAACACATCCCTGCGTTTCGCATGAGGCTGTGCTTTCTTTACAGATGTTTTAGTTGCCTAGTTACTGGCAGATCTTGACAGTACCTGCTGCACCGCTTCCCAGCTCCGCTCTGCAGCATGGAGGGTGCCTGAAGCTCTCCAAGGGCAAACTTCTGCCCCCAAACGCTCACCGTGGTTTGCCTTCCCCTGCTTCCTCCTGCTGGGCTTCTATTTCTCCATTCCCCTTCTGAACTCCTTGGGAGGTTTCCCAAAAGATAGGCGCTAGCTTTCTCTGCTCTTGGGACTCTATGTCAAGATGTGTCCCCTTGCAAATGCCAAAGCCGTTTGAACTTCAGGGATGTGTCACAAACTGGGGACCAGGAACGTCATAATTTTGGAGTATTTTCTAAAAGATTCTGTTTTTCCACTCCGAAAACAAACCTGATCATTATTTAAAAAATGAAAAATGTTGAAATTAAGAAAAAGAACCAAACATTATATATATGTAGATGGACATCTATATCTCTACCTACATTTACATCTGGAGATAGCTGTCCATCTACATATATATAATGTTTGGTTCTTTTTCTTAATTTCAACATTTTTTGTCAAGTGTTTCCTCTGGGGAAGGAAACAGCTACCTACTCGCAGTATTCTGGCCTGGAGAATTCCATAGACTGTATAGTCCACGGGGNCATTTACATCTGGAGATAGCTGTCCATCTACATATATATAATGTTTGGTTCTTTTTCTTAATTTCAACATTTTTTGTCAAGTGTTTCCTCTGGGGAAGGAAACAGCTACCTACTCGCAGTATTCTGGCCTGGAGAATTCCATAGACTGTATAGTCCACGGGGTGGGGTCTCAGATAGGTGGATATGACTGAGTGACTTTCACTTTCACTCACACTCTCCCTACATCTAGGTAGAGAGATAGATGTCTATCCACATATATATAATGTTTTGCTGTTTGGATATAATATGTGAGGGTCATCATTATGAATGCCATGGCATGTTTTTTTTCTGATATTTTTTCTCTTTATAATTAAAATTATGATATATTTATTTGTAATTTTATACTCAAATTCTTTTAAATTATCCTCTCTATATACGTGCTTTCCTTATTAGGCTCTCTCCATAAACATAATTTAAATGGAAGTGTGTGAGTATTGTGAGACTCTTTGTGACCCTGTGGACTGTAGCCCTCCAGGCTCCTCTGTCCATAGAAGTCTCCAGGCAAGAATACTGGAGTGAGTTGCCATTCCCTTCTCCAGGGAATTTTCCCAACCCGGGGATGCAACCTGGGTCTCCTGCATTGCAGGCAGATTCTTTACTGTCCGATCCATCAAGAAAGCATTGTTTAAGTGGCTGCATGCTATTTCTCTAACTAGAGGAATTAGCTTTCTTAAATATTCCTCTAATGTTGTACATCTAAGTNCTGCTCATTCGCTAAGGCAACAGGGTCGCCTGACAGCTCTCCCGGTGCCCTGCAAGGAGGCAGGATAGATTAAGGGGCTGTGCTGCGTCAAATGCTCTCTCTCCTCCTGGGGCTGCCAGTCTTCATCCGGCTCAGGCGGCCAGGATCTCAGAATCATATTTCATTTGGCAGGTAACACTGTAACAATAGCCTGCCCTGCTAATGGTCCTCATCCACCAAGCCAGCGTGGCGGGCACGGGTGCTGTGGCAAAGCGTCCGGATGGGGAGGAGGCGGGGCTTTGATATCTGGGCGTGCGATCCCGAAGGAGCCGCTTAACCACTCTGGACCTCGGTTTTCTCCTCCCCGTCTAGACATCCTAGTTTCGTCTATGCTCAGGCTCACAAGTAAAGGGGCAATTTAAACCACAAATGACTTTCAGGGAAGGTCAGCCAAGATGATGAGCTAATGAGAGCCGCGGAACAAGAGATAGCAATTGCGTGGGAAGAAACAGGGGTGATTCTCTCCCCCCATCCCCCAGCTCAAGTATCCACAAAGGGAAAGAGATTTCCAATCCAAAGCCCGAACGGAGAGACTTCCTGTTTCTCTCTGGTTTCCCTCTTCCCCAGAGGAAGGTTGTTCACTGACAGGACGAGGGAGTTTGCGAGCAGGATCTGGGTGGGCGTATCTCAGCCTCTCTGAGACACCTGTCTCCAGGACCTGCTCATCTCCATGTTTTCCAGTCCTGTGCTTCCAGAGGTGGTCTCTGCCCAGCTGGCGGGGTGGGTGGGTCGGCTCTGGCCTGGTCCAGCACTGCCTGTGATAAGGGTAGGTACATTTAATTTAAGGGTGAAGTAAAAGGAAGCTCTTGATAATGGATGACCTGATTTATCCTCCAAATAAGCTTTTTCTGGTAACAGACCTGGGATGTTTGATTTTCGTTGGTGTATTTCTCGAATCTTATTTCTCAATAAGTTCTGAGGATTGTAAAGGAAAAGGAATATTGTTTACTAATCTTACAAAACTCCTACAGAGGCCTGAGGAAAGGACCAAAATACCACAAGATAGAAGAAGGGACACACGAGCTCCCTGAAGCTCGTGAGAACCCCTTAGGACCAGCAGAATCTGTTACCGGGAAATGGCAGAGGGGAACTCCCCTGAGGTGGTGAGCTCTCCATCGCAAGGGGTGTCCATGCTGTGGTACGTTAGCCACCACTCTGTACTTCCAGCACTGGGTGGCTCGCTGTGATCTAAAAATGAAAGATATGATTGTGGAGAGAGTTTGGGACTATCCCTGGCTCCTGCTTCACCTGTGCAAGTCCTGTCTCTTTTTCTGTAAGAGCCCCTTCAGTGGTGAATGCTGAGATTGCTGCGGCCTTGAATAATTCATGATTGTGTTGGTCACTTGCAGAGGTGTGTTTACATAGTGAAGATGGGCTTCCGGTGCGGGCACCAAGGAACTAATGCATGCCTGTCCTTTCTGTCAGTGCGCTCAGTGGGGACACACAGACACGCGTGTATACTCACACATATGTAATGCACACATGCAGTTGCACACACAAACACACACACACATGCTCAAATGCTCAAGGAGGCCCCTCTTTTGTCTTATTTATTAAAATATGCCTAAGATGTAGCACTGGTGGAGCAAAGGTAATAATAAGTACAATTAAAAGGAAAATCAGAACCTAGATTCAGAGACAGTGTCAACTTGTTATACTCACAACACTCAGACCCACCAGCCAG
>SJYW01009468.1:814778-833277 GCA_006410735.1 Raphicerus campestris | reverse complement strand
CCAGTCCTGTGTAAGTTCTGATGGCTCTATGGTGGGTTAATGGTGACCTCCTCCAAGAAGGCTTATGCCGTACCCAAATCTGTTGCACCTAGAACCCCTGTCCTTGCAACAGTCCACTGCTGACCTAGACCTCCACAGGAGATGCTCAGACACAGTTCTGTCGCACTCTCTGTGGGGTCTCTGGGTCCTGGTGCACACAAGGTTTGTTTGAGCCTTCTGAGCATCTCTGGCGGGTATGGGGTTTGATTCTAAACACAATTTCACCCCACCTACCATCTTGCTGGGGCTTCTCTGCCCTTGGACATGGGGTATCTCCTCACAGTCACTCCATCACTGTGCAGGGATCATAGAGATAGGTTAACCTCAGATCAGATGAACAAGGGCTTTCTAGGAGGTGAAATCTAAGCTGAGTCTGGAGAGTGAGCTGAGGCAGAAAGGAAGGCAGGTAGGCAGAGGGCAGAGCAAGACCGTGAAGTCTTGTGAAATCCTAGAAAGTGAAGGTAAAAGCCGGTATGGTTAGGGACTTCCCTGGGGGCCTAAGACGCTACCTCCAGCGTAGGGGATGTGGGGTCTATCCCTGTCCAGGGAATTAAGATCCCACAAGTGGCAGAGCAAGGAAGTCCCTGTGCTGCAGCCACTGAGCCTGCGTGCTCTGGAGCCTGCCTGCCGCAATGGAAGAGCGCACAGCCATGCCCAGCACAGCCAGACAAGTGAACAAAAAATAATCATTTTAAAAACTCTATGTGGTTAGAGTATAGGTTATATGTGTGCATATCTGGGTCTGGTCTGTGAGGGGACATAATAAAGCTGGACAGTCAGAAAGTGGCAAATGACATTTAGCTAAATTTTGGTGGAAGGTCAGATAAGCAGATGGTCTGTGTGGAGGTGCAGAGTAAGAAAGAAATCTTTCATATAGTAGTAAAAGTAGTAGCAGGAGTAATATAAATACAACCAAAATTAACAACTGCTACTACTCTTGAATCTTTAAGATGTAGTCAATATATTTCATATGCCATCTCATTGTATCCTCAGACTATCTCTTTGAAGCAGCAGCACTGATTCTCTACTTTTTATAGGGGGAAATGAAGCTCAGGGGGCAGAGTGGCTTACCCAAATGACACACTGCTAAGGAACAGAGCAACTCCAGCGCCAGTCTGCGTGCTCCCAAAACAGATGCTCTTAACTCCCAACTCATATAATTGTAAAATGCTTTTTAATGATGGGCAAAATGTGGTGGTGCAGAGATGGGGGGTCTACATTTTATATAAAGAGCAGAGCATTGGCCACCCCCAGAGTTCTGAGGTGCTGGGCCCCATTAGAGGGCTTGAGAAGCTACGGAGAATGTAGAATGGATCCCCAGGTGTCTGCACTTACCTCCCTAATGCATCCTCCCGGAACTCTCTGTCATCTATTCCAGGAGACAGATATTCACCCTCAAGCTGTAAAGAGCAATTTATGAAAAGTGCACCCCAAAAGTAAAACCTAATACTTGAAGCGGATGGTTGACATAGGGGGCAGGGGACAGTTTATTATTTTTATCTAATTTTTGGGAAAAAAAGAGTGCATAGCTTTATCCTGTTTATAATAGAAGTCATGATATAATAAAAGCATCTCATCACATCAGCAGTCATTTCTACAAATAGAGCACTGACGCTTTAGATATTAACATGTGTTATAAATGTCACTGATATATTAAGACTTTTCAGACTGTCTATCTAAAAATAGAGGAAAAGCCAGAGGGAGTGAAGAGAAAGACACAGAACTGACTAATTCAATCAGAAAAAATGGGAACCTATTCTTGCACAATTAAGTCCTCTATTTGTGAGCAATGCAAGTAAACACCTGAATCTGATTTATGGTTTGAGTTCTATTCACTGGCAGAGTGTGACGCAGAAAAGGGGAGAAATGCACAAAAGTGTGTGTGTGGGGGCGGGGGGGGAGAGTGAGTGAAATGGAAATGCCTAGAATTAGGGAGACAATATTAAAACAAGGTTCAAGTTATCCTCTCCAATCATCTTACTTTGCATGGGGGGAAGCTGAACCTTGGGGAGACCACACCATTGAATCTAGGTCAGTGTTGTTGGGCGTTAGACAAAAGAAAGCTTTACAGATCTGAGCTCCAAATCAGATATTAAAGGAGAGAGCGGGTATTTTTTCTTAAAGAAAAGTGGAAAGCTCTCTCAGTGAGGGAAACACTGCCCTGGCAAGGCTGTGGGGATAAGAGTTAGAAAGAAACAGGAGAAAGGGAACATCAAAAATATGTAGTACTTATCACTTGAAAGTAGCATTATATATATTATCCAATTTAATATCCATGACAGCCCTGGAAAGGAGGGCAGTTAGACCCATTTTATTCATGAAAGCTCAGAGAAGTCAAGTCATGTGCCACTGGGAGGATAACTAAACTGGCTTCACTGATCCATCTCACCCAAGGTGCTAGACCTATCTCAGAGCCAGGATAGAGTCCCACCCTACGCTTGAACTTAAGCCTTCACTGGGGTGTCTCAGAGCTGTGGGGGTGGTAGTGTAACCAGTATTCTTGCCTGGAGAATACCATGGACAACAGAGCCTGGCGAGCTACAGTCCATGGAGTCACAAAGAGTCAGACACGACTGAGTGGCTAACACACACACACTCACAGGATGTTTTAAATCTGCTTTTTAATTTTTAAAAATTCAATTTGTTAATGATGAAGACAATGCTTGCTAAAACTAAATGAAATGGAAATCTATGCAATGGAAAGTGAAAGCTCCTCAGTGGTCTCACCCCAGGGAACCACTGTTTCAAGTGTGGTTGGGAAGTAGTATTTGACACCTAGCAGCTCTGTTCAGATTCTTTCTACTTGAGTTCATGTCCCAACTCTACCACTTCCAACCTGTGTGACTCTGAGCAAGTGGCTCAGCTTCTCTGGGTCTCCATTTCTTCAAGTGAAGGACTGGGACTCAGTATAACTACTTGTCTCTCTGAATTGCTTATAAGGGTTAAGTGAGATGATATACATTAACCCATTGCCCAAGCCCAAAAGACAGCCCCTCCATGTTAGCTAATCCAGTAGATCCTTCCAGAAATACAAATGCACATGAACAACTAGTTAACTCCATGTATTGTATGTGCAGAGTTCTTTATTCCCCTTAAAAGAGCATGTGGGACACTACTGATGTCTGCAGACACGAGCTCATATTTTCAACACTTAGTCCACTTAAATGGACAAAAGCACTCAATTCTTCACTGATAGTGATTGAGAAGGTATTCTTTGATGGATTTTCTTTTGTAAGCAATACTGCAGTAGATGTCAGAGCTTTGACTTTTGAAAGACTCCTCAATTGTATCATGTAAGCAGTCTATTTATTACATGAAGGCCTCCTAGGTTGCACGGTATTTGAAAAGATGAGGGAAAAATTCCCATTTACTGCTTTGCTTGGACTTTCTTTCCACGATTGTGTCTTCCATGGCAATTCATTCAGGAAAGGTTCATTTAGACCTCCTGTGTGCTTGAAGATGAACCTAGCTCAGTTCTGTGTGTGGAGCCCTCAGGCTGTGATGGAGGAATGAGATGTATGATTAATGTAGAGATGATGGAGGTATTGAGGCACAAACACAGCAGAAACAAACAAATCTGAAGCTGTCTCCCAAAGTTTGAGGAAGTCAGTTCAGTTCAGTTCAGTCTGTCAGTTGTGTCTGATTCTTTGCGACCCCAGGGACTGCAGCACACCAGGTCTCCCTGTCCAACACCAATGCCCATAGTTTGCTCAAACTCATGCCCATCGTGTCGATGATGTCGTCCAACCATCTCATCCTCTGTCGTCCCCTTCTCCCTCCTGTCCACAGTCTTTCCTAGCATCAGGGTCTTTTCAAATGAGTTGGTTCTTCACATCAGGTGGCCAAAATATTGAAGTTTCAGCTTCAGCATCAGTCCTTCCAATGAATATTCAGGACTGATTTCCTTTAGGACTGACTGGTTTGATCTCCTTGCAGTCTGAGGGACTCTCAAGTGTCTTCTCCAATACTACAATTCAAAAGCATCAATTCTTTGGTGCTCACCTTCGTATATATATATATATATGTATATATATATCTCTCCCACTCTCACATCCATACATGACTACTGGAAAAACCATAGCCTTGACTAGACAGACTTCTGTGGGCAAAGTAATGTCTCTGCTTTTTAAAATGCAACCTAGATGTCCATCAGCAGAGGAATGGATAAGAAAGCTGTGGTACATATGCTGCTGCTAAGTCGCTTCAGTCGTGTCCGACTCTGTGCGACCCCACAGACAGCAGCCCATTGGGCTCCACCATCCCTGGGATTTTCCATGCAAGAACACTGGAGTGGGTTGCCATTTTCTTCTCCAATGCATGAAAATGAAAAGTGAAAAGTGAAAATGAAGTCGCTCAGTCGTGTCTGACTCAGCGACCCCATGGACTGCAGCCTACCAGGTTCCACCTTCCATGGGAGTTTCCAGGCAAGAGCACAATGGAGTATTAGCCATTAAAAAGAATATATTTGAATCAGTTCTAATGAGATGGATGAAACTGGAGCTGATTATACAGAGTGAAGTAAGCCAGAAAGAAAAACACCAATACAGTATATTGACACATACATACGGAATTTAGAAAGATGGTAATGATGACCCTGGCAAAAGAGACACAGTTGTATAGAACGGACTTTTGGCCTCTGAGGGAGAGCGAGAAGGTGGGATGATTTGGGAGAATGGCCTTGAAACATGTATACTATCATGTAAGAAACAAAGCACCAGTCTATGTTTGATACAGGATACAGGATGCTTGGGGGCCGGAGCACGGGGATGATCCAGAGAGATGATATGGGGTGGGAGGTGGGAGGGGGATTCAGGATTGGGAGCTCGTATACACCCGTGGCGGATTCATGTCAATGTATGGCAAAACCAATACAGTGTTGTAAAGTAAAATAAAGTAAACATAAAATTTAAAAAANATGATCCAGAGAGATGATATGGGGTGGGAGGTGGGAGGGGGATTCAGGATTGGGAGCTCGTATACACCCGTGGCGGATTCATGTCAATGTATGGCAAAACCAATACAGTGTTGTAAAGTAAAATAAAGTAAACATAAAATTTTATGTTTGCCCAGAGTTGGGGTGGGAATGGGGATTAACTGTAAACAAAATGAAAAATCATACTGGGGAGAAGAAAATGTTCTAAAACTGGATGTGATAGTGGTTGTACAACTTGGTAAACTTTCTAAAACTTCTTGAATTGTATCCTTAAATTTGGTGAATTTATGGTATGTAAATTATACCTTAATAAAATTACTTTTAGAAATTCCAAAAAAAAAATAATAATAAAATGCAGTCTAGGTTGGACATAGCTTTTCTTTCATGGAGCAAGCATCTTCTAATTCCATGGCTGCAGTCACCCGCTGCAGTGATTTTGGAGCCAAAGAAGTAAAGTCTCTCACTGTTTGCATTGTTTCCCCATCCATCTGCCATGAACTGATGGGACTGGATGCCGTGATCTTAGTTTTCTGAATGTTGAGTTTTAAACCAACGTTTTCGCTCTCCTCTTTTACATTCATCAAGAGGCTCTTTAGTTTTTCTTCTCTTTCTGCCATAAGGGTGGTGTCATCTGCATATCTGAGGTTATTAATATTTCTTCTGACAATCTTGATTCTAGCTTGTGCTTCATCCAGCCCAGCCTTTCTCATGACATACTCTGCATATAAGTTAAATAAGGAGGGTGACAATATACAGCCTTGACATACTCTTTTTCCTATTTGGAACCAGTCTGTTGTTCCATGTTCAGTTCTAACTGTTGCTTCTTGACCTGCATACAGATTTCTCATGAGGCAGGTCAGGTGGTCTGGTATTTCCATCTCTTGAAGAATTTTCCATAGTTTGTTGTGATCTACACAGTCAGAGGCTTTGGCATAGTCAATAAAGTAGAAATAGATGTTTTTCTGGAACTCTCTTGCTTTTTCAATGATCCAGCAGATGTTGGCAATTTGATCTCTGGTTCCTCTGCGTTTTCTAAATCCAGCTTGAACATCTGGAATTATTGCTCTATAAACAAATAAATGACACAGGCTTGATTCCTGGGTCAGGAAGATCCCCTGGAGTAGGAAATGACAACCTGACCCAGTATTCTTGCCTGGAAAATTCTGTGGACAGAGGAGCTTAGCAGGCTACAGTCCATGAGGTTGCAAAGAGTAAGACTTGACTGAGTGACTAAGCATATACATAAATGTCTTCTGGGTCAGGAAGGATCCTCTGGAGTAGAAAATGACAACCTGACCCAGTATTCTTGCCTGGAAAATTCCGTGGACAGAGGAGCTTAGCAGGCTATATTCTATGAGGTTGCAAAGAGTAGGACTTGACTGAGTGACTAAGCATATACATAAATGGCTTTGGGTTTTGATTATTCTCAATACATTATTTCTTTTCTTTTTGGGAAAAGCTCTTTGGCCTCAGGATCCCCTGAAGCCTGAGGATGACCTGGGTCTACCTGGGTTTACCTCTTTCTTGTTCATGCCCTGTCTCCCTAGCAATCCATTAACAACCACAGGAAAGGGCATTATTAGTGGCTTCTGATTTTTTTTTTTTCTTTCAGCTACTCAACTCCCAGGTGCTCAGGGAAATATTTCCCTGCAACTTTTCTATTTCAAAATATCACAGGCCAGAACCACTGAGACTTGGGTCTGCAGCAGCAGCCAGGAAGAAAACCAGAGAAAACAATAAATGGAGAGAGGAGAGAGAGAGTTGACATTTCCTTCAGGACTGAATAATGTATTTGAAAGCTTCATTTTGCTGTAGATTGAAAGGGGCTTAAGGGGGAAGGAGGTGAGAAGGAGAAGGAATGAGAGAGATAGAGGGGCATATAAGTCCCAAGAGGTGGGCACTGCAATCTAGAAAGTTATTCTCAACCGAGCTTGGTTCTAAAGCTCACCACTGAATTATGCGCTGCATGTCTGGAGACCCTGGTGCTCTCATAACACCTGTAATAGAATGTGATGGCTACGAGACGATTCTTCCGTTTGGGGACTTATTGCAACCTGTTCAATTTCCTTGTGTTTTCTTCCTTTCTTTTGTTTTNGCCTGGAAAATTCTGTGGACAGAGGAGCTTAGCAGGCTACAGTCCATGAGGTTGCAAAGAGTAAGACTTGACTGAGTGACTAAGCATATACATAAATGTCTTCTGGGTCAGGAAGGATCCTCTGGAGTAGAAAATGACAACCTGACCCAGTATTCTTGCCTGGAAAATTCCGTGGACAGAGGAGCTTAGCAGGCTATATTCTATGAGGTTGCAAAGAGTAGGACTTGACTGAGTGACTAAGCATATACATAAATGGCTTTGGGTTTTGATTATTCTCAATACATTATTTCTTTTCTTTTTGGGAAAAGCTCTTTGGCCTCAGGATCCCCTGAAGCCTGAGGATGACCTGGGTCTACCTGGGTTTACCTCTTTCTTGTTCATGCCCTGTCTCCCTAGCAATCCATTAACAACCACAGGAAAGGGCATTATTAGTGGCTTCTGATTTTTTTTTTTTCTTTCAGCTACTCAACTCCCAGGTGCTCAGGGAAATATTTCCCTGCAACTTTTCTATTTCAAAATATCACAGGCCAGAACCACTGAGACTTGGGTCTGCAGCAGCAGCCAGGAAGAAAACCAGAGAAAACAATAAATGGAGAGAGGAGAGAGAGAGTTGACATTTCCTTCAGGACTGAATAATGTATTTGAAAGCTTCATTTTGCTGTAGATTGAAAGGGGCTTAAGGGGGAAGGAGGTGAGAAGGAGAAGGAATGAGAGAGATAGAGGGGCATATAAGTCCCAAGAGGTGGGCACTGCAATCTAGAAAGTTATTCTCAACCGAGCTTGGTTCTAAAGCTCACCACTGAATTATGCGCTGCATGTCTGGAGACCCTGGTGCTCTCATAACACCTGTAATAGAATGTGATGGCTACGAGACGATTCTTCCATTTGGGGACTTATTGCAACCTGTTCAATTTCCTTGTGTTTTCTTCCTTTCTTTTGTTTTGCTTTTTTAAACTTCTAATTTAATTCCCCATCAATTTTTTCTCATGTGTATCAGTTGCTCAATTGTGTCCAACTCTGTGATCCAATGGACTGTAGCCTGCCAGGCTCCACTGTCCTTGGACTTCTCCATGGATTGCCATTCCTTCTCCATTGGATATTTCCAACCCAGGGATCAAACCCAGGTCTCCTGCATTGCAGGCAGATTCTTTACCTTCTGAGCCACCAGGATCTAGAGGTTCAGTAAATGTTTGCTTACAACCATGTGAGTATTTCTTTCCCATAACAGAAATTATATAAAATTATATAAAAATAATGGGAATACATCAACTCGACACTAAAAATGCTTTGGCTACTATATGAATTTTGTGAAACATACATGCTTTGCTTTATCCCAAATGATTATCTTTGAAAGCATGTAAATAGACTCTGCACATACCTAGACTGATTATCGTGCATTTTATAGAAATATACACGACATAAACTGTGAACATGTTCTTTTAAAAGTTTTTTTCTGAGGTGGATGCAAATTGCAGTTCAGACTTCTGTAAACTTCTTAAATAGCTTAGAATATTTAAAGAAAAAATATGAAGTCACCAATTAAATTTTAACGGCACTCAAAATAAATTGCAAGATAGCAATGCAAAGTAGATGAAATTTTTTGTTAACATTTGGCACAATTGCTTAAAGACCTGCGAGGGGAAAATGCGATGGCAACCGAGGAGACAAAGAGGATAAAGACTCCATATCAACTTCTAGCAAAAGCTAGCACATAGAAGATCTTCCAAATACACGGGAGGAGGGAGAGAGGAGAAAGAAGAGAAGGCATAAAAGAGAGAGGCAGGGAGGTGAGGAAGAGCAAGGAAAACAAGAGTAGAACAGATAGATGAAGGGAAACAATTGCCATTTATTTCTGGTGTTACATAGGATGAGAAAGCATTCCAAAGAGCATTCACTGTGTGTGGGTGTTAGGGGGAATCTCTGTGGGGACTCTGAAGAGAAAAATGTCTGAAAATGTGTAAGGTCCTGGCCACATCAAGAACAAAAAATAAACAGGAATGTTTAAGTACCTGGTTTAATTAGCCTGCTTCAGTATCAGCTTCAGTATTCCCGACTTTTCCAGTTACTAAATATATGAGCTTGGACCAGTTATTTAACGTCCCCCTTCCTCCCTCATAAATAAAAGGGGAATTACAATACCTGGAGCCCTAGAAAGAATGGAATGATGTAATGCCTGCTGAGAGTTTAGCACAGTCTGTGCAGAGTAATGCCCCTTATTGCTGCTATTATTATTATTATTACTACTACGATGATTACCCTTTTGGAAAACACTGATTCAATATGTAGATGGAAACCTAAATAAATATATTTATTCCCTTTGCCCCAGTAATCCCTCTTCTGGAAATGGATCTCAAGAAAATAACTCAACCAAAGGATAAAAAGGATAAAGCTAAGTGCTCATCACCATAGCATTAGCCATAATTGCCCCAAAAAGGGAGCAACTTAAATGTCCATCAATAGGGGAATCATTTATGGTGAATTATGATGTATCAACAAAATAGGGAATTATGCAACCATTACAATGATAATTATGATAATGTAGTATCACAAACAAATGCTTACAATTTACTGTTAAGTGAAAAATACATAAACGATATACAAGCACAATTGCAGCTTTGTAAAAATATGCATGCATATTGGCAAGTCCTTGCATCTTATGTGCAAAAAATGAGAATAATTATGTACGTATGTTCATGTAAATATCTTTTTGCTTTTTATAAGTTTTTTTTTAATATTGTTTTGAAACCCTCTATTTAATAATAAAAATGTACCGCAGGAGAGGAATGAATAGAGAGGTATTACATGTTATAACTCATATTGGTGAACTAGTGGTGCAAATGGCTTTGCTTATAGACACGCATACAAGGGCTTTGGGACATGTATGTGGGCAATAATTATAAATAATGAGCAAATAGGTAATGCTGATATAACTTTTACTATGTGCCAGGTTCTATAGCCTGAGTGCTTAATTCACTTTATATGTTGAATTTTCATAATAACACTGTTTTACAGATAAGAAAACTAGGGCACGGTGTGGTTAAGTGATTGGGCAGAAGTCGCATAGCTACAGAAGTCACATAGTCACATAGCTATCCCATTCCCTGATGGTGGAATGGGATATGGGTCTAGGCCGCTTCACCCCAAACCCACGCTCCGAGCCACTGCATGCACTGCTATCAGCCAGGGACAGCTTTGCAGGTGCATGACCAAGGGCAGTCCCACCACACACAGCCCCCCGCTGGGGAGGATCCCTGTATGGGTGAGAAGCTCTGTTGCTGCTGTTTTGAAATGCTCGTATTTTATGTTTGAACCTGTGTTTTGTGAGATAAGTCAGATGGGATGATGGAGCATGCACTGAGGGCATAGAGGCTCTACTCACATGGGGTTCCACCTTCTCGAGATGTGTCCCCAGACTCCAAGGCTGGTGCCCTGAGCCTTGCTCAGACTCTCCCTCTCAACCTGCACCTCATGGACACTGCCGCCCTCCGTCGAGGAGAGTGAGCAGATCTCAGTGGCAGAGCAAAGGCTGAGCTGCACTGTCATCCTCTGTCCACAGCAGGGCCAGTCTGTGGTCACCAGGCAGAGTAGGGTGTGGGGGCAGTGCTGGCGGCCTCCTGGGGTGAGGCAAGGCACTGGGCATCTTGTCTGGGCTCGCTATCACTGTTATGCATTCCGTGGGCAACTTGGCAGCAGCCTCTCGCTCATCCCTGATCCAGGCACTTAATATGTTCCTATTGTTATTAGACGTTGCAGTCTCTTGAGGTGCTGCCCATGGGTTGGGGTAATGGAGCTCTAGGAAGTAGAGATTCACTTTTCTGCCCTGACCAAGGCCCAACTATCTATTTTGCACAGGTTTCCGACAGGTTATATAGCTGACTTTCATTCTGCTATCATTTTATTAGAAATAAGAAAAAAAACACAACACCCCAGAACATAAATACAGTTAAAATGGAGACTCCTAGCCTTGACTTTAAATCAGAGGGTACAAAACAGCAGAGAATCATGGAAATAATGTTTCTGCCAGTGGCCTGAGATCATGTTCTGTAGACGTTTATTTGGCTGATAGGACTTCATTCTCAGACAGAAGTTATATGAGTTTCAGTCAGTTCAGTTCAGTTCAGTNAGTCTGCAAATTAGTGAGTGTTCACTAATGAATATAAACTTATGACCACCACCTCAGCAAAATGATGAAACATTTCCATCAGCCCCCAAAGTCCCATTTTTTGTCTTTCTAGTCCATTTCCACCCCCTACTTCAGACAACCACTATTTCGATTTCTCTTACAATAGGTTAATTTATCTAATCTCATTTAATGGAAGTGGAATCATACAGAATATACTCCTGTGTCCAGTTTCCTTCCCTAGGGTTCATTAGAGAAAGAGAACCTCTTCTATGTGTATGGAAAGAGACTTTTTGTAAGAGTCTGGCCCACACAGTCGTGGAGTGCTGACAAGTCCCATGATCTAGTGTGTACAAGCTGGAGACCCAGGAGAGCTGGCNCTCACGTGGTGGAAGGGGCAAGGGTGCTCTGTGGGGTCTCTTTAATAAAAGTACTAATCCCATTCATGAGTTAATAAAATTACTTTGCTGAGAAAGATCCCTATAGTCAAAGCTATAGTTTTTCCAGTAGTCACATATGTATATGAGAGTTGGACCATAAAGAAGACTGACTGCTGAAGAATTGATGCTTTCAAACTGTGGTCCTGGAGAAGACTCTTAAGAGTCCCTTGGATAGCAAAAAGATCAAACCAGTCAATCCTAAAGGAAATCAACCCTGGACATGCATTGGTAGGACTAATACTGAAGCTGAAGTGCCCATACTTTGGCCATCTGACGCGAAGAGCTAACTCATTGGAAAAGACCCTGATGCTGGGAAAGACTGAAGGCAGGAGGAGAAGGGGATGACAGAAGATGAGATGGCTGGATGGCATCACTGATGCAATGGATATCAGTCTGAGCAAACTCTGGGAGATGGTGAAGGCCAGGGAAGCCTGGTGTGCTACAGTCCATGGGGTTGCAGAGTCGGACACAGCTTCCGGACTGAACGATAACAACAGATTACTCAATCACCTCCCAAAGTCTCCAGTTACTAATAAAAAATCAGGAATGATTACAGCATTGTAACTAGTGCTGACTAAAATCCCATGATCTGTCTCTGCAGTATGCTGGCATAGACAACATTAAGCAGACAATCCTCAGAAAATAATTGCCTTCATCTTTGCACCGTACATCTCCAAAAGCAGTGTAGAGATTTCTGGGTGCTCAATAAGTGCACAGTAAACAGAGGGCTTCTCAGGTGGCTCAGTGGTAAAGAATTTGCCTGACAATGCAAGAGACACAAGCCTGATCCCCGGGCCAGGAAGATCCGCTGGGGTAGGGAACGGCAACCCACTCCAGTAGTATTCTTGCCTGGAGAACCCCAAGGACAGAGGAGCCTAGTGGGCTACAACTCCTGGCCTTCACCACCTCCCAGAGTTTGCTCAGGCTGACATCCACTGAATCAGTGATGCCATCCAGATGGGACTGCCATACAGTTCCATCCCCGCAAAGAGTCAGATGCGACTGAGAGCACCCACATACAAATAGGACAAAACTGGTCTTCCTGTTCTGCAGCCACCACAAGCTCAGAGCACAGCGACAGCAAACATCAGCGCTCAGAGAACTCTTCACAGGCCCCAAACTCTTCGTAATTTACAGCCTAACTTGACTGAACAACTCTTCTGTGAAGTCTGTAAAATAAGAACTCTCATTATCGCTCCTTCCAGATGAAGAATGAAGGCTCAGGGATTTAATCTGCTGGTGAAGGTTACACTGATGACATCACCTCTATGAACTCACACCAGTGGGAGGTTGAAGGCCGTGATCATCTATTCTTCAACTCCAATGTTCCCTGAGTGACCATCACATTACCTATGAGTTTTATATGCTCAAAAATATTTCAATTTTTGCTCAACAGAGGAGTTTTTCATGTTGTGAATCACAGTATCACCCCTTTTCATCTCTTCTTTCTTTTGCCTTTGGAGGTAGCCTGAGGTCTGTGTGGAGGTGTGAATTGAACTTACAACTCCTGATGACAAAATTCCCTGGGCAGTGCACAAGACAATGTTTATACATAATAATCTCATCAGGGGGTTATGAGGCCTAATTAATTATTGTTTGAAAAGCAGCCTGAGATACGAAGATGAAAGGCTTTACCAGAGTGCACAGTCTCAGTGGCATATAAGCCTGGCATGCAGGGCACCAGCAGAAGTGACACGCGGCCAGCGAGGCAGAGGGAGGCGGCGGGAGGGCTGAATCAGCGCAGCACCTGCAAGACAGCTGAGACCCAGGAGCTGCGGGTTCACATCGCAGCACGGAAACCTCAGCCTCTGTAGCCTCGAGTTGTAATCAGATAAATGGACCACAACCATGATCGGCCTCAGGGGCAGCTCGGATTTGACCTTGGAGGCAGATTTCACGTGTCTTTCACTTTGAGGGACTGTGTTTATAGCAAAAACCAATGGTCTGAGAGTTCCCTGGTCACCTTCATGTGTAAGACCATCCCTGGAGTTGTTTTCCGTATTGTAAGAGGAATCTGCACTCCCCTGGAAAGGATATTTAGACTGTTACTTGGAATTTTTGTTGCATCTACAAGCTTGAGGCCAGTTCTGGGTTCCAGTTGCTAGGTGGATTCATTTTACCTTTTGAGCCCTCATCTAAAAAATGGTTTGAGGCCAATGGAAGATTAAGATGAGAGCTGACTGGGTATCTGGCACACGGCACACTGGGGCCACTTCACAAATGAGAGCTGTGATCATTCCGAACAGACCACACCTCCGTATGCCTTTGTCCAGGGATGAGGCGCTCCAGAGGGGAACCTGTTTAATGGCAGCAGCGCAGCCGGGCATGCTTAGCCGCTGAGTTATGTTCAACTCTTTGCAACCAGAGACGAGTCTAAAAATGGGACGAGCTTAATTCTCAATCTGTGCTTTTTCTCTTTCTTGGCTGCACCACACAGCATGTGGGTTCTTATATCCCCAACCAGGGATCAAGCCTGTGCCCCGTGTAGTGGGAGCACAGAGTCGTAACCACTGGACCCCCAGGGAAGCCCCTCCACCTGCTCTGCTGCCTGCACTGGAAACAGCAGGCCGCCTGGAGAGCAGGCAGACGCCCCCACCACTGTAAGACTTCATCAGAGTCTGAATTACTTTCTCCTCTCTCTTTTATTTTTAAAAGACCCATGGATTTAAATGTACCGGAATTTGGAACCAGATAGATAGAGTGGGCTCTGAAATTTACCTACTCACCTACTGCGTGATCCTGGACTATGTTGGAGCCTTGGTTTCCGCCTCTGTAAGAACTGAAACATATTCTTATAGACTAAACCCATATTTACCTACACCCAAATTCACATGTTGTAGCCCTAGCTCTCAAGGTGATGTCCTTAGGAAGCAGTGTCTTTGGGGGGATCTTTGGGTGGGACCTTCATGATGGAATTAGTCTCCTCATAAGAAGAAAAGGAGACTGCTGAGCCCCACGGAGGACACACCGAGAAAGCAGCCATCTGTACGCCAGGAGACAGGCTCTCACCAGAACCTGACTGTCCTGGCACCATATCTTGGATTTCCAGCCTCCAAAACTGTGCAAAATTAATTTCTGTTGTTTAAGCCAACTAGCACATGGTATTTTTGTTAATGCAGTCTGAGCTAAGAAGATATCTATATTTACATGTCTCTATATCTGCATTTAGATATTCAATAATATCATTTCGAAGCTCCAGTAGGACTACAAACCTAATCCTGTGCTGACCTGAAGGAGAAGTTCAATAAAACTTTGTCTTCCTCTCCTCTTTTGTTTTATTACAAGCCAGTAATTTAGTTTCAGTTCTTTATTGGCTGAATGACATGCCTGGTTCTTGAAAAACAGATTTGGATGCTTGACGGTCATTCCAGAAGCTAAGATGCTTTGGGACAAGGAGGGAAACCTACAGATGAAAAATATACTTGTACATACAATTTCATTTTTACTATTGCTATTATCGTTATTTACCTACACTCGGAGGTATTGCTGGGGAGACAAAAGCCCCAGCAGGTTAACCGGGGTGTGATTTCTCAGTATTTTCCCTCCAGCAGGAGCTGGAGTACATTCCATTTGCCAAACATCGCCTTTATTCCTTGGAACAAAATTGCAAGCGACTCTAGCTTCCTCTGTTAGGCAAGCTGAAACAGCAGGAGGGGTTAGTGTATTTCACAATACGCTCTGACTTACAAAATATGCTTAGCAATTTATGAATATGAATATGATTTCTGCAAACAAAAGGTCATACGGTTCCCAATTGGAGGAGACAATACTTAAAAATCAACACCGTGGCAGGGCCTAAAGTGAGGAAAGCGGCTCAAGGTTGAGGCGTCCGAGAGGTCCAAGGGGAGGCATGTAGTGGCAAAAATAAAGATCACGGAGTTGGGAAATAGAGGCTTCCCTGAAGCCAGAGAGAGAGCCTGCTAAGGAGAGTGCAGGGGCTGAAACAGGAGGCATCAGGAAGTGAGGCAGGTAAAGGGGAGCCCAAGCATGGAGGGAGGGCGGAGAGAAAGAGGAGGCGGGTCAAGGCCACCTTGAGGAATTAATGTCTTCAGAGAGAATGGGGAGAAAATAATCTTAATAATGGACTGAGCAAAAAGTTGTGAAAGTCTTTCCTGTGGCATTTAAACTAATAAATATGGATGACTCATGGGCTGTATGGTATGTGGTATATGGAAACATAACTATTTTCGGTTCCTTCAATTAAGGAATGCCCAGTAGAATATAGTCAGGCATTCTATAGGAGTGGTCGCATGACTGAGGTTAAAGAATTGCTCAAGTGCTTGGAAATTTGAGCTAGGTTCTCAGACTTGATGCTTGGGTCAGTCTTTAGGGATCCACAGATTTTTTCCTCACGGTTTGACTGGCTCATTTGAGAGGCTCCTTGAGTGTCATCAGACACGAAAGCAGCAGGAGGAGAGCGAAAGAGGAAAGAAGGCTGGCATTTCATGAGGGCCTACCGTGGCCAGGCCCCTTTCATAGCCATCTCATTCCTATTTCCCAAAGAACGCTGTGTCTTTGTCCATTTGATTTTCCACACTTCGCCAAAGAGGGCATGATTCTGTGGCCTGTTTCATGTTATTTAACTTACTTGTATCCATTCTGATAATGGCACCCTAAATCACTCCTCTGATACTCTTAAGTCCATGTGAGTAATGTGGAAATGCTTTCATCTGAAGCTTCAGGGATGGAGCGCATATAATCAGAGCTTCATATCCATCTTACTGTCATCACTGTTTAACTCAGAGATGGGTGACGACCCAGTTCTCTACTCAAAGAACAAAAACACGAAACTGTCCTCAGAACCCAGGAATAAACATGGACCCTGTTTTGGTGACTAATTTTGATCCTCTTAATATAGCCTTTCCTAGAGACTTTTTAGTTAAAAGAACGTCTTTCTCTCTCTCTCTCTCCATTTTGAGCTGGGCTCCATCACTTGTCAAGATGTCAAGAGCTCTGGCTACCACAGATTCTATGCTTGATACTTTTAGAGACAGCAAACCATACACATCTTTTCTGAAGGTTTATTAATATGATGCATGTTGACATATAAAGATCTTATAAAGGTCTACCTTAAATAAAGCTCTTCAACTTTGTTTAAACTAGCAATTCCTAATTTGACTGCATTTGACCAATTCCACATTTGACCATGCCAGGTTTTTTTTTTTTCCAGAATATCTATTATGTGCTCTTTGATTAATATTTTACAGAGTGTTGTTAAAAGTCTGCTGACCTAAGTGATTCTTATAAGGATCATATGGGATGGTATTCTCCTTTTGACATAAGTCAATGTTTAAAGAGGTGACTTACATGTCTAGGTCTCAGAATAAATGATAGCATTGAGAGATGAGATAGGAACCCAGGTTTACAAACACTAAAGACCTTGCTTCAGATCCTAAAGGCTGAAGGGCACCTGAGAAATAGCTGAAATGTTTGCCAGATATCCAAGGAACCACCATCAAATAGTTAATTCCCACTGAAGTTAAACCCTCTGAACTCAGAAAAAGTTTCCTTTCACTAAATATCTGTAAGATACATTTTGGCAGCCTCTTATCTAGATGCCTTCCAGAAGCATAAGCTCTTAACGTTTTTGACATCATTCAGCAAACAGGTAAAGAAGTTGGGATTTAAATTCAGGTGCCTGACAAAGAACACACATGCTTTTNAGTAGAGCTATTTCAAATCCTGAAAGATGATGCTGTGAAAGTGCTGCACTCAATATGCCAGCACATTTGGAAAACTCAGCAGTGGCCACAGGATTGGAAAAGGTCAGTTTTCATTCCATCCCAAAGAAAGGCAATACCAAAGAATGCTCAAACTACCACACAATTGCACTCATCTCATAGGCTAGTAAAATGATGCTCAAAATTCTCCAAGCCAGGCTTCAGCAGTATGTGAACAGTGAACTTCCAGATATTCAAGCTGGCTTTAGAAAAGGCAGAGGAACCAGAGATCAAATTGTCAATATCCACTGGATCATGGAAAGAGCAAGAGAGTTCCAGAAAAACATCTACTTCTGGTTTATTGACTATGCCAAAGCCTTTGCCTGTGTGGATCATAATAAACTGTGGAAAATTCTGAAAGAGATGGGAATACCAGACCACCTGACCTGCCTCTCGAGAAGCTTATATGCAGGTCAGGAAGCAACAGTTAGAACTGGACACAGAAGTTCCAAATAGGAAAAGGAGTACTTCGCTGTATATTGTCATCCTGCTTATTTAACTTATATGCAGAGAACATCATGAGAAATGCTGGGCTGGAAGAAGCACAAGCTGGAATCAAGATTGCTGGGAGAAATATCAATAACCTCAGATATACAGATGACACCACCCTTATGACAGAAACTGAAGAGGAACTAAAAAGCCTCTTGATGAAGGTGAAAGAGGAGAGTGAAAAAATTGGCTTAAAGCTCAACATTCAGAAAACGAAGATCATGGCATCTGGTCCCATCACTTCATGGGAAATAGATAGGGAAACAGTGGAAACAGTGTCAGACTTTATTTTTGGGGGCTCCAAAATCACTGCAGATGGTGATTGCAGCCATGAAGTTAAAAGACGTTTACTCCTTGGAAGGAAAGTTATGACCAACCTAGATAGATATTCAAAAGCAGAGACATTACTTTGCCAACAAAGGTCCATCTAGCCAAGACTATGGTTTTTCCAGTGGTCATGTATGGATGTGAAAGTTGGACCATGAAGAAAGCTGAGTGCCAAAGAATTAATGCTTTTGAACTGTGGTGTTGGAGAAGACTCTTGAGAGTCCCTTGGACTGCAAGATCCAGTCAGTCCATTCTAAAGGAGATCAGTCCTGGGTGTTCATTGGAAGGACTGATGCTGAAGCTGAAACTCCAGTACTTTGGCCACCTCATGCGAAG
>SJYW01009468.1:797391-812149 GCA_006410735.1 Raphicerus campestris | reverse complement strand
CCTTGGAAGGAAAGTAATGACCAACCTAGATAGATATTCAAAAGCAGAGACATTACTTTGCCAACAAAGGTCCATCTAGCCAAGACTATGGTTTTTCCAGTGGTCATGTATGGATGTGAAAGTTGGACCATGAAGAAAGCTGAGTGCCAAAGAATTAATGCTTTTGAACTGTGGTGTTGGAGAAGACTCTTGAGAGTCCCTTGGACTGCAAGATCCAGTCAGTCCATTCTAAAGGAGATCAGTCCTGGGTGTTCATTGGAAGGACTGATGCTGAAGCTGAAACTCCAGTACTTTGGCCACCTCATGCGAAGTGTTGACTCATCTAAAAAGACCTGATGCTGGGAGGGATTAGGGGCAGGAGGAGAAGGGGACGACAGAGGACGAGATGGTTGGATGGCATCACTGACTCAATGGACATGAGTTTGGATGAACTCTGGGAATTGGTGATGGACAGGGAGGCTTGATGTGCTGTGATTCATGGGGTCGCAAAATGTCAGACATGACAGAGAGACTGAATTGAACTGAAGTACTCTAACATGTTTTTAAAATTTTATAGATAGTCATTACAAAAATAAGCATACCATTAAGCTGATCATCTCACCCACAGGCCAGGATATGCCGATGGACAGATACAAGACAGGCACCGTAGAGCATCCGAAGCTCTGCTGTGACCGTTCAATCTGGGGGTGACCCAGACACTTCAGCCCAAGTCTCCATGAGGCGCATACCACTTCCAAGGCTCCGAACTACAGTCAGCCTGGTACGAACCCAGTTTTGCACCAGATATATGACCTTGAGCCAAGTATTTCGTACGTGGCTGTGCCAGGGTTGACAAGTTATGAGGATTAGCCCAGGGACCAAAGTCCACCCCCCCCACCCCGCCCCACCCCATGACCACCCTTGCTGGCTCTCTGACCTATGACTCTTTATGGCCCCTGCATCCCTCCTATTTCTTTCACTGAGTCTTGCAAAGTCTAATTCATTCTGCCTGTTTCTGATCAACCCTCATTCAGGCAAAAAACACATACCAAGCCTTGAACTAGGTTGGCAAACTGTTTCTGAAAATGTCCAGAAGGTCCATGTTGCAGGGTTGGAGAGTCACACCGTTTCTGTTAGGGACTGTTCAGCTCTGCCATTATAGTGAGCAAGCAGCCACAGACGACACAGAAGCCATCAGAGCAGGCTGTGCTCCAGCGAGACTTTACCTTCAAAACAGGTAGAGGGACAGATGTGGCTTATGAGCTGTAGTTTGAAGGCATCTGAACTAGATGCTGGGCATTCCAAGATGAATAAAATCTGGTTTTTGATATCAGAGTTCAAAAAGCTCCAGCTTATTCTTTTTCATATGAGGCCAATGAGATTGTGTTATTTTCAAATGCATATGTATTCTCTTTAAAGTTGAGTTGTAATTGATGGATAACATTTTACAGTTTCAGGTGTATAACATAATGACTCAATATTTATATAGATTTCCAAATGAGTACCACAAGCAGTCTAGTTTCACACTGCAACAGCAGAGTTGACAAAGGCCTTACAACACACAAAGCCTAAAATATTTACTATGTAATCCTTTGTAGAAAGTTGCAGACCTCTGATTTCAAATAATAAAATGGGTTTATTGAATAACAATTAAGAACTAGGAATTAAGAGTGAGACAGACACCAGTTCAAATCCAAATGCTATTAATAACAACAAAAATAACCAAGTGTCAACTATGTAATAAGCATTTTACTAGAAATTTTTAAAAATTGTATTTAATGTGCTAATCACAGCAATTATATAACATAGTAATTATGGTTGTACTCAATTTACAAACTCAGAGGTAGCTTACCTAAGCTGCACTCCTATTAGAATACAAGAATTCAAACCTAGCTCTATGTGCCTCCAAAGCTCAGGCTTCATTAATCTGGATCACGAAGGCTGAAAAGGAAATTTGCCAGACTGAGGGAGGAGCATTTGAAGGCAGAGAAAACAGCCTCTGCAAATTCATGGAGCCACAAAAGCACGTCCCAGGAAATAAAGGGGAAGGCCTTCAGAGGAAGGAGACTGAACTGGGAAGGGTTTATAACGAGCCGCGAACGTCAGGGGAGAGCTGGTCCTTGCTGTTTCTTTAGCCTGGGCTGGCTGGTGTGGGCAGGCTGCATAGCCGTGCTGGAGCAGTGGGCACGTGGGTTTCTCCCGCTGATTAGATGTCTTCACTGTGTTCCGGCATCCTCCAGTGTGTTAGCGGTGACTGCCTAGGACACAGGCAGCCCAGCTCATTCTGCTCCTTTGTTGGAGTGAGCACTATCTCATCCTTTTGTGGATGTTGCCTTTATGCAAATGCTCAACTCTGATATTTACTCACAAAAATTAGACAGTCAAAATGTTACCCTGTAGGCTTACTATGGAACTGGAGGACTGGCTCATTTCTGAGGTGCCAGGACATGTTAAATTTTTTAAAAAGAAGCGGCCTACTCACTTCAAGGGCAGAGCTGGGTGGTGCTTCAGAAGGTCTTAGCTTTAAGCTTCTGTTCACGACCCACAGCAGTCACTGTCAGACATGACCAGTCTGCATCTTTGGGTCCAGAAAAGGAGACTGCAGCCCTGGGGAGGGAATGGTCTGCCGTGGGGCAGAGAACTGGTTTGTGCCAGGAAGGTTGTGGATCTAGCTGGGCAGATGATCTGAATATGCTTCATAAACAATTCAATGACACAGATAAACTCCTAGACTTTGGCAGAATAATGGAAAGACGTGGCCTTTTCTGAAAATCATGCTTAATGAAAGGATTGGCCAGCTCCATAGAGGAAGTTCAGTCCTTAGCACCACAAGGAAAAGCAGATTCCAATTCAAAATACGGAAATACTTTCTGTGAATTAGAAATGAGAGTTGAATAATCTTAGTCAGAGTCCCTAAGAGCTTGCTTATCATTTTACTCCCCCCACCCCCAAGGAAAAGCTTCTGACTAAAGAGAACAGCGTGTACTCATAGGAATCTAGGGACGTGTAGTTTAAAATGCATTTTAAAAGCACAAAATTCTTTTGAAGTCTCCTGTCTCATGGCAAAATGCCATACACACCTTTAAATTAAATCCAACAACATGTCCCTTTTTTGTTTTAATATAGCCTTTGAAATACTTACTATCTCGTAAAATTGATCATTGGTTTACCCCTGGAGGTATAGATACTCTAATCAGAGAAGCAGTATCTGATATCATGTAATAATTATGATATCATAACATCTCAGAGTTGAAAGAGATTCATGAAATCACCGTTCTGAATACTATCCAGTGCAGAATATTTGAGTGCATGCTAATACAAGGAATCTGATGCTCCTGAGACTCTAGAGCTCAGACTTCAGGGAATCTTTACACCAATGCGTTACCCATCCCACTGTAGCAATTAGTGTGGTATGCATTTTGAATATTTTATAGTGTTATAAAACTACTACATAGTATTGTGTATTTATTGTATTAATTGTTATGATATTATATACTTAGTCATATACTATTATATAAGTTACTGTACAGTATTATATATTTATAGTCATATACTATGTGTACTATATAATGCTATTATATATACAGCCCACCAGGCTCCTCTGTCCATGGAATTCTCCAGGCAAGAATACTGGAGTGGGTAGCAATTCCCTTCTCCAGGGGATCTTCCAGAGCCAGGGATTGAACCACCAGGGAGGCCCATATGTTTATGGGAATAAATATTATATGGTATTATATATGTATTGTAATATAATATATTTATTATATAAGATACTATATGCTGCTGCTGCTGCTAAGTCACTTCAGTTGTGTCCAACTCTGTGTGACCCTATAGATGGCAGCCCACCAGGCTCCGCTGTCTCTGGGATTCTCCAGGCAAGAACACTGGAGTGGGTTGCCATGTCCTTCTCCAGTGCATGAAAGTGAAAAGTGAAAGTGAAGTCGCTCAGTCGTGTCCAACTCTTCGCAACCGCATGGACTGCAGCCCACCAGGCTCCTCCGTCCATGGGATTTCCCAGGCAAGTGTACTGGAGAGGGTTGCCATTGCTTTTTCCAATAAGATACTATATAGCATTATATATTTATGGCCATATACTATAGAGTACTCTACAATGCTATTATATATATCCAACCAGTCCATACTAAAGGAGATCAGTCTTGAGTGTTCATTGGAAGGACTGATGTTGAAGCTGAAACTCCAATACTTTGGCTACCTGATGCGAAGAACTGACTCATTTGAAAAGACCCTCATGTTGGGAAGGACTGAAGGCAGGAAGAGAAGGGGATGACAGAGGATGAGATGGCTGGATGGCATCACTGACTCAGTGGATGTGAGTTTGAGTAAACTCCAGGAGTTGGTGATGGACAGGGAGGCCTCGCATGCTGCAGTCCACGGGATCGCAAAGAACTAGACACGACTGAGCGACTGAACTGAACTGAACACACATATAGACGCGTGTATGTTTCCTAAGAGAGATGATGCTTTAGATTACAGGCTTTGGAGTCAGGGAGACCTGCTTTCATATTCTCACTCTTTTATTTTTTAATAAACTTTTTGTTTTGTATTAGCATATACCCAATTATCAATATTGTGATAGTTTCTGGTAGACAGAAAAGGGACTTAGCCATACCCATACAAATATCTACTCTCTCCCAAACTGCTTCCCATCTAGATGTCCACAGAACATTGAGCAGAGTTCTCTGTGCTATACAGTAGATTCGTGTTGGTTATCCATTTTAAACATAGCAGAGCGCTCCTAGTGACATCACTTTTTAATCCTTCGATGACTCGTCCTGTCATTGGAAAGGAGAACTCATCAAATTCTTACTCTTTGTAGCTGGTTAGCTCTTGACTTCAGGCATGTTTTCTAATCCTCCTCTGTCTCAGTTTTCTTATTATAGAATAGGAATGAAAAGATCTTCCTGCCAGAGTTGGATAAGCATTCAAAGAGGAGAGGGACATACATCTCTGATCACACAGACTGAAATATGTCAATGTAATGTGTAGAAAATGGTAGCTAGTGTGTTCGTGCACGCACACACACACACACACACACACATACACACAATCAGCTTAATAAACATGTGGGGCCTGAACAGAGTAGTCATGTGCTGAGAATAGAGGGGTTTACGGATTCCAAGGCTAAGATGCAAACCGAAAGAACCGTCCCCTGACAACATTTGCTCCTTTACTTCTTTGGCTCCAGGAAGCCCCAGAGACACCAGAATTTCGGGAACTGAAGCTCTGCAAAGCTGAGAGTCTGCGTTTCTCCTCCTGCGCTCAGACATACGCACTGCATGCCCAGACACAACAGATGGCCGGCTCCCTGCACACAAACCAGCTCTGGAGAAAGGCCCTGGGCAGAGCAGAGGAGAAGAGCGTCTCCACACCGCGTCCGCCTCTCCTGCTCTTCGTCGACAACAAGGGAGCAGCTAGACTCTGGGGGCGCCCTCTAAACCTAACCAGAGCACTGATACTATTCTAAGTTTCTTCTTGGCAACGTTTGCTCCGCAGCCCCACAAGAAAGCCACAGATTAAAGAGATAGATCTAATTTTTTATTTTTCCCTGGGAGAAGGATGGTGGTTGGGAGTGCTGAATTACAGAAACCCTTTATCCATTGAAGACAGTGGGTACTTCAGCTGAGCCAGTGGGCTTGTGTGCATAAAGTCCAGCTCCCCAGAATCACACAGCATGCTCTAACTTATCAAAGTACAGGGAAAAAAACCTTTACTACCAATAAGCTTGGTGAAATATATTACTAGGAGCTATATTTCATATGCTGAATGTACATATAAAATACAACTCTATTTATAAAATCTTTTTCCTGCTCCTTTCCCCAAAATATTCTACTTCTCAAACTGAGCAGATGGGGGTCTCTTTTCTCCCCTTTGGCAGCTCTGAAACCCTGAGGAATTCCAAGGTATCTGTACATAGGGTACTGGTTGTATGAGTGTTCATTACTTGAATTCAGGTAGTCACGGCTGTGCAAAAGTCTCAAAAATATTCAAAAAGCTGGTTGTTACAAACTTAGTCTCCACCAAGGTATTTATCCTGTTTCCTCCCATCTTGTGAAAATAATTTTTTGTTGTTTAGGCTATCACTGATTTTATAAAATGTTTTGAGCACGCACGATCATAATGAGAATACAATGCTTATCACCTGCAAAATGAAACTGGAGTCTGGAAGAAGCCACGCAGTGTCATGAAGTTGATGCAAGTCATGCTAAGATTCCCTGGAATCTCATTCTGAGCCATTGGCAGAGGAGGATTAGGCTGAGTTAGACCAATTAACAATTGAAAAAGAGAAAATCAACAAGGAAGATGATTAGAAGCTTCAAAAGAGAAATATTTGAATATCAAAGGATTAGGAAAAGCCTTGGGGGAAAATGATGAATCTCTCAAATATTTTTACAAAAATTACCTTCCTCCTAATCATGATATGAAAGTTAAATGCAAAGTGAAGGATTTCATTTCATCTGATCATACAATTTTGTCAGAAAAATTACTGTTGAAAAATCAAGACCTGGCTCATTTTCTGATCATTTTGTGAATTAGCATGCAGTTAAAATTATCAAATAAATTCTGACTATACAAGCTAAAATAAACTTATATTCATACACTTTAGTTTCATTTACCAAACTGAACTTGCATGCTCTCCTCTGGAATTGTGTTGCTCTTTAAGGGAGATTCACTTTTGAGTGGATTTGATTTCACATTAGAATGTTGAGTGGTAATTGAGGTAGCTACGTTTGTATGTAGTATCTGGAGCCAGGACATCTGGGTTTTGAATCCAATTTTTGGTTTTGGATCCAAACTGTTTGTTTAACATGGGAAGGTTATTTGACTTCCTGGTGCCAGGCATTCTTCATCTCGAAAATAGAATTATAACAGTTCTGTTTGAGCAGAGAATTGAGAGCAAAGCAGAAGATATTAGACTAAGAGGATCCAGCCCATCCTTTGTGATGAAGTGTGTGACTTCGTCCCTGGGTGTGGGGTCTACACTTTCCAAGCAGGGATGGCAGGTGAAAGTGAAAGTGAGGTCGCTCAGTCGTGTCTGACTCTTTCCGACCCCATGGACTGTAGCCCAGCAGGCTGCTCTGTCCATGGGATTCTCCAGGCAAGAATACTGGAGTGGCTTACATTTCCTTCTCCAGAGGATCTTTCCGACCCAGGGATTGAACCCAGGTCTCCCACATTGCAGGCAGACACTTTAACCTCCGAGCTACCAGGGAAGCCCTTTTCAGAACTTCTTTCTTGAAAAAGGAACATTGTCCCAGCAACTTCTTCTTCCTCTGTTGAACCATCAGTTATTTCCAGAAGCCATTTGGATCAGTTATCACGCTACACAAGATGAGGTAGCCCTTCACTGAAATCTCTGTAATATTAATGACTGTCTCTGTAGCTTCTCTGGTTCAATCCTTTCTTTTTCTTCTCCTCATGTCTCTCTGAGCTATGAGGAAACACACACACACACACACACACACACACACACACACACACACACATCTGGCATAGCACATCCCTAAGCATTATCAGTGAACCTCTGTCTCAGTAAGACAGTCTGGGTGGCAAAAAGAACCTTGGAGTGAGAAGTACCGGCCGTAGAAGCCTAAAGGGCGTGCTATGCTCTGAGCCCCATTTTTCATGGACTTTGAAGTGAAGAAGTTGAATTTGCCAAACTCAGGGCTTGTTCAGCTATAATGCCCTGTAAGTTGATAACAGGGATAAAACTGAAGTGCTAAACATGAAGAGACCTATGGCTAATTTTTCCTCAAGTTTTAATAGGAAGTTATCCTGAAATAGTGATGAAGGGTCATTTTCCTCTTCCATCTTTGCCCACTGATCAACTTTTAGGCGTGGTGATCTCTCTATTTAGGTCAGCCTGGATACATCTGCTCCACTTGTAAAACTTCAGCTAAGGTTACAGGGGTCACTAATCCTTGTCTGAGGACTTGGTCCTCTGGCTGTCCACCCTAATTATTACATCCATTACTGGTTCTTTGTTGTGAGCTGCCATCTGCCAGAAAATACACTAAACCATTTTTTTTTCATATTATACCATGTAATCCTTGCACAAACTCAGTGGAATAGAAACCACTGTCCCCCTTTTAAGACTGAGACCATTAAGACTAAGTAGGATTGGAAAATGATCATAGACATCTACTAGTAAAATGCAATTCGTGTTTGTACTCTCGTCTTTCCGGCTTCAAAACCCATGCCCTTAACCACCATGTTCCACAAACTCCTAAGTTATGTCTACATTTATCGCACTGTGCCCATTGCCTGGCAATATCACACATTAATAGAAAGAATAGCTCTTCTTCCAAGTCACAAACCATTCTCTCCTCACTTTTGTGTGTGCTATGGGTGGGCCTGGATGCATGTCTAATTGCTAAGTCTTCTAAAGGGCTATAAACAAGCAAAAGAATTCATACGGGAGACAGGATGGTGTAAGCTATTGAGAATATGAGCTTTAAACACCAGCTTTGAAAACTGGTTCTGGCACTTCCCAGCTATGTGGTTTGGGCATGTTAATTAGCTGCCTGATGCCTCAGTTTCCTTATCTGTAAAACTTCCTACTTCATAAGATCATAGTGAGAATTAATGAGCCAGTAAATGTGAGAAATTTAAAATGATGTCTTATACATATTAAATATTTTATGTGCTAGATATCATTATCCTATACACTTGTAAGAATGTGATTCAAATGAAATTTTTTCGACAATGTTTTTTCAGAATTCTTCCTTTGAATGCCTATTCTCTGGCATCTCACTAAAAAATTACAACAAAATAAAAACACCACCATCATAAGACAACAATAACAGTACCAAAAGTTAGCTGTAGCTCTTTAAGCTTTCTAGAGTTAAAAATATCTATTAATTGAACAGACCACTCATTTTCACATGTGACTCAGACTTCAGTGGTATAAATCTTAATTTTTAGAGACTTTTCATTTATGTGCAAAATCAACATCCTTTGACTTTTTATCGTTTGACCCGGGGTGGAACCCACACCTCTTATGTCTCCTGCTCTGATAGGCAGGTTCTGTACCTCTAGCGCCACCTGGGAAGAGCTGGAAAGAGCATAGGAGCTGCATACTTTTAATTTTCCCTGATCTTGTATTTCCATATAATGTTCAGATTCCCTGATTTTCTTTTTAATCAATTTATGTTTTTGCCACTTCATTGTTAATGTTTTGGTTAATCTCTTCACATTCTCTGTCAAATAAAATAGAATAGAAATGAACTAATATAGGAAAGGCTATATTTGTCTTTGAAATTCCATTATTTCTAGCACTGTTTTATATATACATAGATTTATTTATTTGTTCAAATTTTTATTGTAATATAGTTGATTTAATATTTATTGGAGTGTTCGTTTCAGGTGTATAGCAAAATGAATCAGTCATGTGTGTGTTCTGAGTCGCTTCAGTCGTGTCTTACTCTTTGAGACCCTATGGACTGTAGCCTGCCAGGTTCCTCTGTTCATGGGATTCTCCAGGCATGAATACTGGACTGGGTTGACATGCCCTTCTCCAGGGGATCTTCCTGGCCCAAGGACTGAACCTTCATCTTTTGTGTCTTGTGCACTGGCAGGCAGGTTCTCTCCCACTAGCGCCACTTGGGGAGCATATATATATATATCTCCACTCTTTTTTTTTTTAAATGCTTTTCCCATAGACGCCATTACAGAGTGTTGAGTAGAGCTCCCTGTGCTACAGAGTGGGTTCTTATTAGTTATCTGTTTTATATACAGCAGTGTAGTGTGTATGTATCAATCAAACTGAACCACTGACTTAAGAAAATCAGAACTGGTCAGTACTTAAAGTGATAAAAATATATTTTAATGAGAAATTATTGCAATTGAGGAAAAGAGACCTCATTATAGAACTGGGCTCAATTCTGAATACAAAGAAGAGTGAGTTTTTATTGCTAAGGAGCAGAGTTGGGGTGGGAGTTGGTAGGTAGAAATGACTAAGAAGGAATGGTCATTCTTGCTAACAGATCTAACAGGGTCCTTACTGAGGGCAGGCAGGTTGACTGGATATCACCTGGTGGGTGCTGAAGGATAAGAAGGGTGAACAGACTTTGAGGATGGTGAATTCTAGCTAACTCAACTTGGCTTGACATTATTCTTCCTAAAACTGGGCTCTTAGAAGATATGCCAATGGAACATCATTGATAAAGGGTTCAGAGAAGATTGACTAATTTTTGATCAAGGAGAAAAATCTTTGCCTCCACACAAACATACCAATACCCAACTATTTTTACCTTATGGTTCTTATGGTCCAACATAATATTGTCTTAAGAGTGGTTTTCTGTTTTTAAAAAACAAAACTCAATTCTGAAGTATTGATAATAAAGGAAAAAATATATATATATATTTTCTTTCTTTGGAAATTAAAATGCCATTTCTTGAATGCCTGCTGCCCTCTCAACTTGTCAATAGTGTTGGTTTGTTTAATAAATATTGCACCTATTTGCCTAGGCCCTAATGTGGCATGTAGCTGATAACTTGAAGCAGTTATTTCCAACTACATTTCATATTTAATTTATTATATAATTCTCCATAAATGATTTTATTGACGAACTGTACAGTGTAAAATTATTATTTGTTAAAGATTTCACAGTATTTTTTAAAACTCCATAGTTGCCACACACACACACAAATCCATTCCTCTCTAAAGTCATTTGAGAAGAAAAAAAATCCAAGATAAAGAACTTCACGGGATTAAGGATCTGTTCTGTCTGCAGTCTTCATCCTCTGTTTCACATAAACACCATAGCCTTATTTTTCAAACAGGCTTTTATTTAGGAAACAGATAAGAGGGATTCAGTTCATTTCTACAAATACCAAGAATCCACCACTGGTTAGGCTGAGGATAAAATGTTAAAAAGTAACCATATTTCCTACCACTGTAGACGAGCCCATGGGCTGATACTAGAGAGACATACAGTTTTCACTAGGATGAGACATGTTTTCATTTTCTGTTTTTTTTTTAAATTGAGGTTTATGCTTCCTTTTGATAACGAAATGTCTTTCACTATCCCTCACCATTAGTTGTAATTTAAACACGTAAATTAAATGCTGCAACCAAACTCTGAACTAACAGCGAGTTTCTTTAAACTAGCCCTGCAGGGCACTCTGAGAAAGTATCTGAGAGGCAAAGCCCTGCCCCAGCACCACCACTCGCCCCTGCACCATACGCGTTAGGCGTCACCGGAAGGGAGAGACGTAGAGGGTCCCACAGGGGCCATTTCAGAAACCAGACACAAATGTCACATTAGAGCCGACCAAGGCTCCTCCCACCTGCCCGCTTCCCCCTTGGCGCCCATACGTGTGTTCTCCATGGAGGGGGAATCTGGAGACTGAGATTGACACGCATACAGTATTGAGACTATGTATTAAAAAAAAAATCTTCCTGCAATGGGGAGACCCAGGTTCAGTTCCTGGGTGGGGAAGATTCCCTGGAGAAAGGAAGAGCCGCCCACTCCAGGATTCTTGCTGGGGGATCCCGGGAAGAGAGGAGCCTGGAGGACTACAGTCTATGGTGTTGGCAGAGAGTCAGACAGAACTGAGAGACTAAGGACGCCACACAACGCAATGAAAAAATAGAGAACCAACGAGAAAACACTCTGCAGCACAGGGAGCTCAACTCAATTCACTGCGCCGACCCGGATGGGAAGGAAGTCCAAAGGGGGCACGATACGTGTGTATGTACGTCTGATTCATTTCGCTGTGCAGTAGCAACTTATACAACAGTTTAAGGCAACTATACTCCAATAAAAATAATTTAAAAGGAAAAAATTAGCAAAGAGAGAGTAAACTCTGGAGAAACTGGTCCTGCTGCTATTTAAACCCACTTCTGTCTCTATGTCAACAAAATGATGTGGGGTTTGTTCTCACTGTGGACAGAGTCATGGGATTTAAGGCTTGTATAAGATCTTAGCGACAACCTTCTATTGAACTTGGAGTTTACAGATGAAAGAGACTGAGGGTCAAAGGGGTGCAGGGTTGCATCCAAGACTCGGAGCCAGGCCTTCGGACTAAAAGCGTTCCTTCCATCGTCTCGGGGATGTTCCCTGAGATCCTCCATCATCCTAGTTGTGACTATCATCTATGTCCTAGTCTACTTTTCCTTCTTGTAAAATGACTTTTTAAAGTTTTTTTTAAACATTTTTTTTTAATTTAAGAAAATTTCTCTCTGCATCAGTTTGGTGCCCGCTACTTCTCCTTGTGGATGCATTGTTGAGCATCATTATCTTATATGCTTCTTTAAGAAGTAAGAGCTTGGGTGCTTTTGTCTGTTCTCGTGTGCCTCTTTTTCTCTCCTTCTCACCATCTCCCCTGTTTCTATCCTCCGAAGAGGGGAGGTGGTCGATGGCATATAACATAGAAGGAGAAGTGTCTCCCTCTTGTCTCAAAGGGCGTAACAGGCTAAACCTGTAGAGCTGAAGGCAGTGTATAGAACTGAATGACACAAATTATGTTTGTAAGTGCCTGGGGTTTTCACTGCCCCAGCCAAGGGTGGGTATGGTCTGGGACAGCTGTGCTGGTCTGTGAACTTTCGGAACATCAGGTGTGTTGGTCCAAAACAGTTCTAGAGGACAATAGCTTGAGCTGTTTCCAGAGGGAGGCCACGAGTCATGATGGCAAGGATGATGCTAGAGATGAGGAAGAGGAAGCCAAAGAGGAAGAAGATCCTTTTTCACTCATGTAGCTCTTCACAATTTACACTGGCTTTTCATGGCCACTAGCTTACTCGTTTTTTGCAACCAGCACTTCAAACATGTACTTTTATGCCCATCACATGGTTGAGATAGTTCTACCAGAGAAGCCAAGAAATCGTGAAGAAACTCCTTGGAAGCTGAAGAGAGTCAGAACACATACTTAACTCAATCACTCAATAAATATTTATTGGCTGCTGAGGTCTCAGCCCTGGAGACACAGCAGTGGACCTGAGAGATAAAAATGTCTACCCTTTTGAAAAGTACCCATCTGATTTCAAATCTAAAGCAGCCCAAGGAGAGCTGTCAAGCTTGCAATGATTAGGAAAATAAATAGCATTTTAGAAGTTCTGAGCAACTAGAAGATTACCAAAGGGAGAACTAATTTAAAGCTAGGTATGTTTCAAGGTACTTTAAATCTTTATCTAAATAGTGTCATTAAATATAATTAGTAAGCCTAGTAAACATAATATTCCCTATGTTTAAAAAAAGAATTCTATTGTTATGAGAAAATACTATAACTGAATAGAAAAGCTCTTCAATTCATATGACTATGGCTTAGGAAAATAAAATTGGGACAACAGAGACCAGAACAGGTGCCCCCATCTATGTGGAAGCAGCTTAACACAGTCTTTGTATGTAGGATGATAAAAATAGCCTCTGAAGGGCTAATCTTTCAAACCTAAACTTATAATTATGCAAACATCTCCTCAGGACATTAGTTCACTTAAAAAAATTATTTTAAATATGTCCTTTGACTTCTTCTGAAATCGCTTAAGGTGACTTAGCTTTTAAAACAAGTAAGAGAAATAACATTTAAGGTTATTTGAAAAGGCATTAAAAAAAAAAAAGCTAGAATTGGCACTTTCAGGCACTTGAGTTGAGAAGATTATAGCACAGGGACAATTAGTTTATTTTCTGGCAGCTAAGCTATAAAGAGAAACATTTTGAATTGCACAATAATAGGAAACATACAAATTCATCTATAGAGAGAAATTCTTCCTGGACCTTAACCGCTAGAAGAAATTTAGCATATATACCCATATTTAAAGAAAAAAAGGTGAAACATGATTCAGTGCACTTTATCTACAACCAGAGTTTTTTTAATATAAATTTATTTATTTTAATTGGAGAGTTTTATAAAAGATTCAGAAATCTGTTCTCTTGGGTGATGCACAGACTGGCCCTCCATAAAGGCAGAGGGTGTGACATTAACTCAGGGCAGGCAATTTTGTGGGATGGTGATACCATGGTGTCTAAACATCCACTCCACTTTCTGATGTTCTGACTTATTGCTTCCGTAGAATTTGGAGATTTGAGATGAATGGCTAGTTAGCATGTGCATTCAGCTTCCTTCCTCAGATGGAGGGTATTTCAAGCTCTGACAAAGGACTATATTGTATTTGATTCTTTTTTTAAAATCGCTTCAGTTTTATTAAGGTATGTGCACGTGCTCATTTGCTAAGCTGTGTCTGACTCTGTAACTCCATGGACTGTAGCCTGCAAGGCTCCTCTGCCCGTGGGATTTTCCAGGCAAGAGTACTGAAATGGATAGCCATTTCCTTCCCCAGATGATCTTCCCAACCCAGGGATGGAACCTTTGTCTCCTGCATTGGCAGGCAGATTCCTTACCACTGAGCCACCAGGGAAGTCCCTTATTAGTAGTCAGTTCAGTTCAGTCCCTCAGTCGTGTCTGACTCTTTGCGACCCCATGAATTGCAGCACGCCAGGCCTCCCTGTCCATCAGCATCTCCCGGAGTTCACTCAGACTCAGGTCCATCGAGTCTGTGATGCCATCCAGCCACCTCATCCTCTGTCGTCCCCTTCTCCTCCAGCCCCCAATCCCTCCCAACATCAGAGTCTTTTCCAATGAGTCACCTCTTCGCATGAGGTGGCCAAAGTACTGGAGTTTCAGCTTTAGCCTCATTCCTTCCAAAGAAATCCCAGGGTTGATCTCCTTCAGAATGGACTGGTTGGATCTCCTTGCAGTCCAAGGGATTCTCAAGAGTCTTCTCCAACACCACAGTTCAAAAGCATCAATTCTTTGGTGC
>SJYW01009468.1:715136-796851 GCA_006410735.1 Raphicerus campestris | reverse complement strand
GTCGGTTGCCATGCTGTCTTCCAGGGCATCTTCCCAACCCAGGGATCAAACCCAGGTCTTCTTTACTGTCTGAGTCAACAGGGAAGCCAAAGAATACTGGAATGGGTAGCCTAACCCTTCTCCAGGGGAACTTCCTGACCCAGGAATCGAACCAGGGTCTCCTGCATTGCAGGAGGATTCTTTACCAGGAAGCCCTGTCAGTTTTTATAGAGGTGGATAATTTCATAGTCTAATGAGTGGGATCACTGAGGAAGGCTTTTTTAATCTCTCCTTGCTAGTCTTTGGAACTCTGCATTCAAATGGGTATATCTTTCCTTTTCTCCTTTGCCTTTTGCTTCTCTTCTTTTCTCAGCTATTTGTAAGGCCTCATCAGACAGCCATTTTGCCTTTTTGCATTTCTTTTTCTTGGGGACGGTCTTGATCCCTACCTCCTGTGCAATGTCATGAACCTCCATCCATAGTTCTTCAGGCACTCTATCAGATCTAATCCCTTGAATCTATTATCATTTCCACTTATAATCATAAGGGATTCGATTTAGGTCATACCTGAATGGTCTAGTGGTTTTCCCTACTTTCTTCAATTTCAGTCTGAATTTGGCAATAAGGAGTTCATGATCTGAGCCACGGACAGTTCTTGGTCTTGTTTTTGCTGACTGTATAGAGCTTATCCATCTTTGGCTGCAAAGAATATAATCAATCTGATTTCAGTATTGACCATTTGGTGATGTCCATGTGTAGAGTCTTCTCTTGTGTTGTTGGAAGAGGGTGTTTGCTATGACCAGTGTGTTCTCTTGGCAAAATTCTGTTAGCTTTTGACAAGATGAGCACAATAAAGGACAGAAATGGTATGGACCTAACAGAAGCAGAAGATATTAAGAAGAGGTGGCAGGAATACACAGAAAAACTATTCAAAAAAGATCTTCATGACCAAGATAAGCACTATGGTGTGATCACTCACCTAGAACCAGACATCCTGAAAAGGGAAGTCAAGTGGGCCTTAGGAAGCATCACTAAGAACAAAGCTAGTGAAGGTGATGGAATTTCAGTTGAGCTGTTTCAAATTCTAAAAGATGATGCTGTGAAAGTGCTGCACTTGATATGCCAGCAAATTTGGAAAACTCAGTAGTGGCCATAGGACTGGAAAAGTCAGCTTTCATTCCAATCCCAAAGAAAAGCAATGCCAAAGAATGCTCAAACTACCGCACAACTGCACTCATCTCATACGCTAGTAAAGTAATGCTCAAAATTCTCCAAACCAGACTTCAATAGTAGATGAACCATGAACTTCCAGATGTTCAAGCTGGATTTAGAGAAGGCAGAGGAACCAGAGAACAAATTGCCAACACCTGCTGGATCATAGAAAAAGCAAGAGAGTTCCATAAAAACATCTGCTTTATTGACCACACCAAAGCCTTTGACTGTGTGGATCACAACAAACTGTGGAAAATTCTGAAAGAGATGGGAATACCAGGTCACCTGACCTGCCTCCTGAGAAAACTGTATGCAGGTCAAGAAGCAAGAACTGGACATGGGACAAAAGACTGGTTCCAAATAGGGAAAGGAGTATGTAAAGGCTGTATATTGTCACCCTGCTTATTTAACTTGTATGCAGAGTACATCATGTGAAATGCCGGGATGGATGAAGCACAAGCTGAAATCAAGATTGCTGAGAGAAATATCAATAATCCCAGATACACAGATGACACCACCCTTATGGCCGAAAGTGAAGAATAACTAAAGAGACTCTTGTTGAAAGTGGAAGAGAAGAGTGAAAAAGCTGGCTTAAAACTCAATTCAGAAAGCTAAGATCATGGCGTCTGGTCCCATCACTTCATAACAAATAGATGGGGAAACAATGGAAACAGTGAGAGACTTCATATTTTGGGGCCCCAAAATCAGTGCAGATGGTGACTGCAGCCATGAAATTAAAAGACACTTGCTCCTTGGAAGAAAAGCTGTGACCAACCTAGACAGCTTATTAAAAAGCAGAGATATTACCGACAAAGGTCCGTCTAGTCAGACCTATGGTTTTTCCAGTAGTCATGTAGGGATGTGAGAGTTGCACTATAAAGAAAGCTGAGCGCCAAAGAATTGATGCTTTTGAATTGTGGTGTTGGAGAAGACTCTTGAAGAGCCCCTTGGTCTGCAAGGAAATCCAATTAGTCAATCCTAAAGGAAAACAGTCCTGAATATTCATTGGAAGGACTGATACTAAAGTTGAAACTCCAATATTTTGGCCACCTGATGCGAAGAACTGACTCCTTGGAAAAGACCCTGATGCTGGGAAAGATTGAAGATGTGAGAAGAAGGGGATGACAGAGGATGAGATAGGTGGATACATCACCGACGCGATGGACTTGAGTTTGAGTAAACCCCGGGAGTTGGTGATGAACAGAGAAGCTTGGCGTGCTGCAGTCCACGGGGTCACAAAGAGTCAGACAGGACTTAGCAACTGAACTGAATGAGGGGGAGGATTATTCCAACTACTTTGGTAAAGGAATAAGGATTTCTACTATTGTCTTCCTAGATGGCTCACATTCTGTCTATGGAATATGCTTCTCCCTGAATAAAGCTGTTTCACTTTACTGTGGCTCACTTTTGAATTCTTGCCTGTGCAATGCCAAGAACCCACTCTGTGGCTGTCAAAGAGACTTGCCTGAGACCTCAAACACGACCATCCTCTCCTACTCCACTTACTTTCCTGCAGCACTCAGACAGCTCATCTCACCTGAAGCAGCAAAACATCACCAAAGAGAGGACATTTGACCAGGGCCTTGAAGGAGAGCACTGGCAGTGTTCCAGAGGAAGAGGAGAAAATCTCAGCCTCTGAGGTTTTTTGGTTTGTTTGTTTTTTGGTTTCTTTTTTGAGAAAAGAAACATTTTAGTTAACATAAAGTCTATGGAATATTGGAGCACAAATCCTCTAGAATTTACAGTCTTAGTAAATTTATCTTTGTCATTTCCTTTGTGTCCTTAAATATGAATTAAAGAGGTAAGTGATCTGATCTGGACAAATACAGCCAGCTCTAATGTTCTAAGAGTCTAGGCAGCCATGAGTGGAAAACTGCAAGGGATAAATTATGAAAGNGTAAATTTATCTTTGTCATTTCCTTGGTGTCCTTAAATATGAATTAAAGAGGTAAGTGATCTGATCTGGACAAATCCAGCCAGCTCTAATGTTCTAAGAGTCTAGGCAGCCATGAGTGGAAAACTGCAAGGGATAAATTATGAAAGGAACAAAATGCTCTTCCTACCAGATGCTAAACTTGAACTAGGACCAATTTTGAATATACCCATGTTGTTTCCCTCATACCCTTGAACTTCACACACAGTGGAACTGTCATTTAGAAGAGAACAGGAAAATATGGTTTTATTGAGCAAATAATCATTATTTGGATCATTGGCAGGGCTTTGATAATTCAGCAACATCTAGCAACACTAGCCAGATCTGCTGTCCTCTTTCTGTACTTATTAAATTTCTCATAATAATTTCCACTTCCACTTGCTTTTTAAAATATATTCTGGAAGTCAATGAATCCTCTGAAAATCTTATGAAATATGGGGGCTCATATAGCAAAATGCACTTATCTACAAAGTAATGAATGGAACTTGAGATGGTTCCCCAAAACTTGAGAGCCTAGGGTTCCAGAGTAAGTTTATATTGTGACTTACAGTTGATGGTATACAGGGCAGGCTGCCCCAAGATACACCATTGGCATGCAGAGCTAAAATCAAGCAAGGCCCAAAAGACTCAGGAAGAACCTTTGAACTTCTCCCTAACTGCTTAAAAGAATTTAAGACACAAGACCTATTCCTGGAAGGAACTATCACCACAAGTAAATATAATAAAGTATGAAATAGGTGGGAACTAGGTAGACAGGGAGGGACCCCACAAGGCCTTTTTGATCAAAGATTTCTCTGTGTCTTGTTGCCTGTAGATAGCCAAGCAAACATTTATCAAATGTTATTTTCATCTTCCTGTTAATTACCTTGCTTCTCTTTGAAGTAAGGAAAGGGAAGACCTATGTCATTCTTCACAGTCCACAATGACATACATACCCAATATTGCCTAACAGTCTTTGGAATTAATGTTATGTGAATTCTCCATATGTATATAACAAGCTTGATTTTCTCTTGTTAATTTGCCTTACATCACTGACTCAATGGACATGAGTTTGAGCAAACTCTGGGAGATGGTGAAGGNAAATGTTATTTTCATCTTCCTTTGAATTACCCTGCTTCTCTTTGAAGTAAGGAAAGGGAAGACCCCTACATCATTCTTCACAGTCCACAATGACATACATACCCAATATTGCCTAACAGTCTTTGGAATTAATGTTATATGAATTCTCCATATGTATATAACAAGTTTGATTTTCTCTTGTTAATTTGCCTTACATCACTGACTCAATGGACATGAGTTTGAGCAAACTCTGGGAGATGGTGAAGGACAGGGAAGCCTGGAGTGCTGCAGTCCAGAGTCACAAAGAGTGGGGCTCAACTTAGTGACTGAAAACAGCAACAATCTGCCTTATGCCATTTTAACTGCCAGTCAAAAGAATTTAGAGGGTAAAGAGGAAATATACCCTTTCCCACAGTTTGTGTACCCAGCAGGATTCAATTTCACTGGATCCCATTCACCTTAAGACTGCTACTGCTAAGAAATCCTGAGAAAACTGACAAAAGCCAGCAGAAGATGAGAAATCTTAGCTGTATTATTCTCCTAGATCTCTGCCTGAGGGATCTGTTGGAAGCGAGAATGGCAAGAATCCTTTTTCTCTTTTAAAAATTAGAATAGTAGGAGAAAATATTTGTGCAGCAAATTTCTTGGACTTAAGCAATTTTTGGCAAATTTGATAAACTTTTGCTTGATTTTCTTCTGTTAATCTGTCTCACGTCAATTTAATTCTTGGACTAGCTAGAAGAACTTAGATGGGTACAGGAAAATTTCCTTTTCCTGATACAATTTACAAAAGGCATTTTAAAATTCTGTTTATCACTTACAACTCTGTGCGTGAAGCAATTTTAACCCCATCTTACACATAAAGAAACTGGACCTCAGAGGAGTTTTTACTATTCATCTTTTTCCTGGAAAGTAAGAGAAAGCCCTGAGGCTGTTTTTTCCCCCCAAAGTGCTGATGGTAGGTGGAGGGAAATCAAAGCCCAGCTCCTGTCCAAGATAAACTCTACTGAGAAACCTCATCTCAAAGAAAATGGGTTACACCTCTCACCTACTTCAGGAGCAGCAAGAAAATTAAATTGCTGCTGTGGCCCAGGTCAGAGAGGGAAAGACTGAAGAATCATGACAAGCTACACTCAGATTTGCAGCCCACATTCACATTATTGAATTTGGTGAGTCCAAAAAGTTGCAAATTTTGAAATTCACTTCATTTTTCATTACTTTAAGAAAAGTTTTTATTGCACTAGGTCTTCGTTGCTGTGAAGGCTTTCTCTATGTGTCTGGGGGCATCTTACTGTGGTGACTTCTTTTGTTGTGGAGCCTGGGCTGTAGGGCACAGGCTCAATAGCTGTGGTGCTCGAAGGCTCTGAGGCAAGTGGGATCTTCCTGAATCAGCAATCTAATCTGTGTCTGTTATATCGGCAGGCACATGTTTACCACTGAGCCACCATGGAAGCCCTAATTATTTTTATTGAAACACTGTTGATTTACAATGCTTTGTTAGTTTCAGATGTATAGCACATTGAATGTTTTATATGTGTATGTGTGTGTGTGTGTGTATGGCTTCCTTGGTAGGTCAGCTGGTAAAGAATCCTCCTGCCATGCAGGAGCCCCTGCTTCAATTCCTGAGTCAGGAAGATCCCCTAGAGAAGGGATAGGCTACCCATCCTATTATTCATGGGCTTCCCTGGGGGCTCAGACGGTAAAGAATCCTCTTGCCATACATGAGACCTGGGTTCCATCCCGGTTGGGAAGATCCTTTGGAGGATGGCATGGTAACCACTCCAATATTCTTGCCTGGAGAATCCCCATTGCCAGATGAGCCTTGCAGGCTACAGTACATGGAGTCACGAGGAGTCAGACATGACTGAGCAGCTAAGGACACACATAGCATATGTGCGCACACACACACACATATGTATGTACGTGTGTATATATATATATATATATATATATACGTGTGTGTATATATATATATATATATATACGTGTGTGTGTGTATATATATATATATATATATGTATATGTGTGTGTGTGTATATATAGATAGATATATATGGAGGTGTTTTCCTCTAGGGAGAATATGCATTTGATTCTGCTGTGTGCTCAAAGTTACTGACAACCATTTGGGACCATTTTAAAATAAATTGAGGAAGAAGGGGAGGGATAAATTAGGAATTTGAGAGTATCACACATATACTGCTGCTGCTAAGTCGCTTCAGTCGTGTCCGACTCTGTGCGACCCCATAGACGGCAGCCCACCAGGCTCCTCCATCCCTGGGATTCTCCAGGCAAGAAAACTGGAGTAGGTTGCCATTCCCTTCTCCAATGCAGGAAAGTGAAAAGTGAAAGTGAAATCGCTCAGTCATGTCCGACTTGTAGCGACCCCATGGACTGCAGCCTGCCACGCTCCTCTGCCCATGGGGTTTTCCAGGCAAGAGTACTGGAGTGGGTTGCCATTTCCTTCTCACACATATACTACTATATATAAAATAAACAAGGACCGACTGTATAGCATAGGGAACTCTACTCAATATTTTGCAATGATGCCTCTTGAGAAATCTGTATGCTGGTCAGGAAGCAACAGTTAGAACTGGACATGGAACAACAGACTGGTTCCAAATAGNATTCCTGACCTGCATACAGATTTCTCAAGAGGCAGGTCAGGTGGTCTGGTATTCCTATCTCTTTCAGAATTTTCCACAGTTTATTGTGATCCACACAGTCAAAGGCTTTGGCATAGTCAATAAAGCAGAAATAGATGTTTTTCTGGAACTCTCTTGCTTTTTCCATGATCCAGCAGAGTCCCTCATTAAGGTGTACTTAACAAATACAAAGCTGTGTACATGTAATGTAAACATTTTTGTGAGTTTGGATACATGCATACATCTCTTATACTATCACAACAATCAAGGTAATAAACATATCCGTCACCTCCAAAGGTCTCCCTGTGTCCTCTGGTTTCTGTGTATTTGTGTGTGTGTATGTGTGGTAAGAACACTTAACATGCAACCNGATACATGCATACATCTCTTATACTATCACAACAATCAAGGTAATAAACATATCCGTCACCTCCAAAGGTCTCCCTGTGTCCTCTGGTTTCTGTGTATTTGTGTGTGTGTATGTGTGGTAAGAACACTTAACATGCAACCTCTTTTTTCAAGTTCTTAAGTAATCAATGTCCTATCATTAACTTCAGGCACAATGTTGTACAGAGAATCTCCAGAGTTACTTCATCTTGTGTAACTTATACTCACTGAACAACTCCTCATCTTCCCTAGCCCCATGCCCCGGCAACCACCCCTCTCTCTTCTGCCTGGATGAGTTTGAATGTCATAGACACCTCATAAAGTGGAATCATGCAGTAGTTGTCAACTGTGACTGACTTATTTCACTTCGGATTTATACTGTATATAAAAGAGAATGTTTCATTAACTTTTTCATTCATATCTTCCAGGCATGGTTTTAGGAACTGAAAGCCGCAGGATTGCAGTAATATTCATATCATAGTTCACAGTTTTGGAGGTGTGTTTTTGCTCATAAGATGGACAAGTCACAGACTGTTATTTAGTCAGGATTATGTTGAGAAAGATTGGTGATCAAAAGAGCTGCAATTATTCACCCACAATCTTTGCAAGATGACACTGTAGCCTCTCACACTGAGAGCTGGAGTTCATTTCCCTGCTGCTTGAAACTGGGTTGACTTTAGGACTTGCGATTGCAGCCACTAAATTAAAAGATGCTTACTCCTTGAAAGGAAATTTATGACCAACCTAGACAGCATATTAAAAAGCAGAGATGTTACTTTGTCAACAAAAGTCTGTCTAGTCAAGGCTATGGTTTTTCCAATAGTCATGTATGGATGTGAGAGCTGGACTATAAAGAAAGCTGAGTGCTGAAGAATTGATGCTTTTGAACTGTGATGTTGGAGAGTCCCCTGGACTGCAAGGAGATCCAACCAGTCCATCCTAAAGGAGATCAGTTCTGGGTGCTCATTGGAAGGACTGATGTTGAAACTGAAAGAAACTCCATTACTTTGGCCACCTGATGCTAACAGCTGACCCATTTGAAAAGACCCTGATGCTGGGAAAGATTGAGGGCAGGAGGAGACGGGGATGACAGAGGATGAGATGGTTGAATGGCATCAGTGACTCAATAGACATGAGTTTGGGTAAACTCCGGGAGCTGGTGATGGACAGGGAGGCCTGGTGTGCTGTGGTTCATAGGGTTGCAAACAGTCGGACACGACTGAGCGACTGAACTGAACTGAACCGAACCTGACAGGTATGCTCTGATTAAAGTGACACTGTGTTGGTTCTGAGCTTCCACTTCAAGCGGTCTTCCCCACTTCATCTGGGTCTCTCGGAATCCTGCTGATACTCTGTGAAAACAAACTGGATCTCACCTGCTGGATGTGACAGACACCAATCTTAGGCATCCTTGATCCCCGAACCCAGGAGCCAGCCAACCTGCAGAAACAGAGCTGCCTAAGGGACCTGGGGATTGTTGCAGATGCTTGAGAGGGCTCAGCCAATGCTGAAACTACTCAGCTGAATCCAGCTTCATTTGCTGACCTACAGAATTGTGAGCTAAATGAATGGCTACTCTTTAAAGCCATTAGTTATGGGAATTTATATTCCATTACTTGCTAACTTCATATATACATTAAGAAATTCCTGGGCTTCCGTGCTNCAGCATATTAAAAAGCAGAGATGTTACTTTGTCAACAAAAGTCTGTCTAGTCAAGGCTATGGTTTTTCCAATAGTCATGTATGGATGTGAGAGCTGGACTATAAAGAAAGCTGAGTGCTGAAGAATTGATGCTTTTGAACTGTGATGTTGGAGAGTCCCCTGGACTGCAAGGAGATCCAACCAGTCCATCCTAAAGGAGATCAGTTCTGGGTGCTCATTGGAAGGACTGATGTTGAAACTGAAAGAAACTCCATTACTTTGGCCACCTGATGCTAACAGCTGACCCATTTGAAAAGACCCTGATGCTGGGAAAGATTGAGGGCAGGAGGAGACGGGGATGACAGAGGATGAGATGGTTGAATGGCATCAGTGACTCAATAGACATGAGTTTGGGTAAACTCCGGGAGCTGGTGATGGACAGGGAGGCCTGGTGTGCTGTGGTTTATGGGGTTGCAAACAGTCGGACACGACTGAGCGACTGAACTGAACTGAACCGAACCTGACAGGTATGCTCTGATTAAAGTGACACTGTGTTGGTTCTGAGCTTCCACTTCAAGCGGTCTTCCCCACTTCATCTGGGTCTCTCGGAATCCTGCTGATACTCTGTGAAAACAAACTGGATCTCACCTGCTGGATGTGACAGACACCAATCTTAGGCATCCTTGATCCCCGAACCCAGGAGCCAGCCAACCTGCAGAAACAGAGCTGCCTAAGGGACCTGGGGATTGTTGCAGATGCTTGAGAGGGCTCAGCCAATGCTGAAACTACTCAGCTGAATCCAGCTTCATTTGCTGACCTACAGAATTGTGAGCTAAATGAATGGCTACTCTTTAAAGCCATTAGTTATGGGAATTTATATTCCATTACTTGCTAACTTCATATATACATTAAGAAATTCCTGGGCTTCCATGCTGGCTCATTGGTAAAGAATCCCACCTGCCAATGGAGGAGACAGGAGCTCAATCCTGGTCCAGGAAGATCCCACATGCTGTGGAACAGCTAGGCCTGTGCACCGCCACTGCTGAGCTCTAGAGCCTGGGAACCGCGACTACTGAGTCTGTGTGCAGCAGCTACTGAAGCCTGCACGCCCTGCAGCCGGGGCTCTGCAGCGAGAGCAGCCACCACAGCGTGGAACCTGGGCACCACAGCTCGAGCAGCCCTCTCTCGCTGCACCCAGAGAAAGCCCGTGCAGCCCTGAAGACCCCGCACAGTATGAGGAAATAAAAGTGTCTTCAAAACAGGAATTACCAAGAATATGATGTGTGCATAGAATTTTATCATGCAACAGATATTTTGCACACATGGCCTCGTTGCCTCCAGATCCTTCTTCATAAAGAAACATGACCACAGTTTCCTTACAGGGTTGGGAGGATTAATGGACGCAGGAGAGCTGGGACTTGTGTGCTCAGTGGATGTTCCATTCTTTATTCTTCATGGCAGGGTTTCTTAACTTTTTTCATTATTGCCAATCACACTCCTCTACCCAGAGATTCTCTAGACTTTATTTTTCTAGCTGTTCCCCCTCATAAAATTTTAATACTATACATATTCTATATATCCATTTCTGTACAACGTAAATCTGTGCTTTATATGTAAAGAGTAAGACTGTGTTTTTTTTTTCTTTTTTTTTTGCTCCATAGGAACCAATTTTAACCCTTCGGGGGTAGTATAACATCCTGTTATCACTGAGAATCCGTGCTCTGTTGGCATCTTGATACGCATTCTTTCTTGGCATTGACCCTAGAACCATGAAATGATTTGCACTAGGTCACATCACTTAAAAGCTGCTGGCCTGAAAGGGTAACCTGGGGCTTTCGACTCCAAGCCAAAGCATTCTTGGTTCTCCATCAGACAGCATAGGTTCAAACGTGCATTTAATCTAAGGTTGGATAAATTGAATCGTCTATCTTTACAACTCTGGGGTGAAAACCAACTAATTAAACTGCTTGTAGCTGTTATAGAGAGAGAGGGGAAAGCTCTATAAATGCTTAATAATCATGTTGACAGAATTGGAAGATGCTATTTGCTTCTCTGTGTATAGAGACTGCTCTTTAGACGAAGAGAACTCACTCTCTGGAGCCATTCATCCAGCCTCTCACTGAATTCACTCATACTACATTTCTTTAAGGATTTATAAGACAGAAAAGAAAATAGCAGTGAGACAGATGAAAACATTTCCTTGATACAAGCATAAAACTCTAAGGACTAAAAGCGCAGAGGGGAGCCAGACAGGGAAAGGTTGCCGAAGATTAACCGTGTGCGTGTCACTAATCACTGTGTTCAGCCTTTAGAAATGCTCTTTGTAAGGAAAGGCGTTTGGAGAAAGACAGTGCATAAGGGAACGTGAAGCTCACCTAGCTACAGAGATTGCAGGATGGGATGCAGTGGTGATTAAGTCCCCGTTGGCTTGCAGCCAAATGCAAAGTGTGCCCCTGTCCAGTCCATTTAACCTGACCTTGGTTAAAGAAGCCATTTTGCTTATGTATATGAGGAAGCGGACTTGCAAGGAATTGAAAGTATGAAGGCACCCAGAATATCTTCAATAGTTAGCTTTATTCTCAAGGATCTCAGAGTCTAACTGATGGTTAAGCAATTTCCAGCCCCTTGCTGAACTAGTTTCCCCCCAAAGCCTTCTGCNAGTATGAAGGCACCCAGAATATCTTCAATAGTTAGCTTTATTCTCAAGGATCTCAGAGTCTAACTGATGGTTAAGCAATTTCCAGCCCCTTGCTGAACTAGTTTCCCCCCAAAGCCTCCTTCTTCTCTGTTGGAAGTGACTCTCTTTCCATCCAGAGAAGAGTAATTAAATGAAGAGACATGGCTTTCTGTCCCCAGGGATGTCCCACATCAAGAAAGAATGACAAATGTTGTTGTTGCTGTTGTTCACGCAATAACTTGTGTCCCACCCTTTGTAACCCCGTGGACTGCAGCATGTCAGGATTCCCTCTTCTTCACTATCTCCTGGAGTTTGCTCAGATTCATATCAGTTGAGTTAGTGATGCCATCCAACCATATCATCCTCTGCTACCCCCTTCTCCTCCTGTCTTCAATCTTTCCCAGCATCAGGGTCTTTTCCAGTGAGTCAGCTCTTTGCATCAGCTGTCCAAAGCATTGGAGCTTCAGCTTCAGCGTCACCTCCCCCAAACTTTTTTTGAATGTTTTAAATATTTGCAAAAAAAATTAAAAAAAAAACCTCAGAGTGGCCTCAGAAAACATCTAAAACATTATCATTATTTTATAGATGGGGAAACTGAGGCTTCAAGATATGAGGTGATTTCTCCCCAAATCGCAGGTAGTGCTAAAGGCAGCGTTCCTTTAGCCAACGCCCATTGCACCACACTAGCTCTTACCTCCCATGAGACAGTGATCCACTGACTCTCAGGTACCGATTAGCTTTTATAAGTTACTTTAGGGAAACAAGCTGGAGAAGGCAATGGCACCCCACTCCAGTACTCTTGCCTGGAAAATCCCATGGACGGAGGAGCCTGGTAGGCTGCTGAGTTGGACACGACTGAGCGACCTCACTTCGACTTTTCACTTTCATGTATTGGAGAAGAAAATGGCAACCCACTCCAGTATTCTTGCCTAGAGAATCCCAGGGATGGGGGAGCCTGGTGGACTGATGTCTATGGTGTCGCACAGAGCTGGACACGACTGAAGCGACTTAGCAGCAGCAGGGAAACAAGCACTTCTGGAATTGCCTTTTGACGCCTCCACATTTAGGCTGATTTGGGAGAAGATTCCACTTGTGAGAGAGACCATTTCNCAGGGATGGGGGAGCCTGGTGGGCTGCTGTCTATGGGGTCGCACAGAGTTGGACACAACTGAAGCGACTTAGCAGCAGCAGGGAAAGAAGCACTTCTGGAATTGCCTTTTGACTCCTCCACATTTAGGCTGATTTGGGAGAAGATTCCACTTGTGAGAGAGACCATTTCAGCTCCTCCCCGTTCCATCAAGATCACCTCCTCAAGCTCAGAGGGAATTCAGCGAAGGCATCAACTGTCCTTGCATCAAAACAGACCAGCCCACTGCCTACTGCCAGCCCTTGCCTTCCCATCCTCTCAGACTGGAGCCCTTCTTCAAATAGCACTCTGACGTCAGCTGCTCTTCCAAACACCTTCCTCCCATGCAGCTTCTCACTGCTGTATCAAGTGCCTCTCCGGGTCCCATCGGCCGTCGCTTTGTGTGTGGTTTGATGATTCTGGAGGAACCTACACAATCACTCTCTTTTCTCTCGTGCATTCTCCTGCTCCACTCTTCTTGTCCTTGGTGTCCTTCTTGGCGCTTAGAAATTCAGCTTGGTGGCTTCATAGGGTTGACCTTCTTGTCGCTTATGAGTCTCCTTTGCTTAGTGCAGTCTACATTTCCCACCACATTCCCTGCCCCACCTCACTGCACAGGCCATGACCTCTTTGGTTGATCCAAAGAGTTACGCCCTACACCACTTTCTGTCTTGGAGATCTTCTTATGCCTGGATGCTCTTGATTACTTCTGAACTCACTAGCGTGAATGAGGACTAAAAACCTGTGAAGCCCTGCCTTCATGGTTTGTTATGACATAGCTGTATCAGACGGCCCTTAACCTCTATTCCTGCCCATTGAACCAGAATCACTTCTCCTTTTGGCACTGCCTCTCACTTGCTGTCAAATGTGAGGAAAAATCTTTGTCTTCATGAAGGATATGTGCTTCAATATTCCTGCATTCATTCATTGGACTTAAACATGTACATCTAGCCCCAGTTTTGTGCTAGGATGCTTATTGGTGTCAGTTTAAGGGATCTCCAAGGTGCCTACACAGAGAGGTTATTTGAGGATACCTCCTACATATTCCTGCAGAAGCCAGAGCAATTCATTCTACTCAGGAAGTGGATTGTCCTAGCCACAGCTGGTGGGGTGTACAAATACTCCTTAGCTGCAGTATTAAGACAGAGTGGGAGGTTTGGTTTGCAGAAGGGGAGCCTGGGTGGGGGAAGGAAGAAATGAGGTACCAGCAGATCCACCTTTTCACAAGTCCCTCTGGCAGTCGAGGGAGGCTGCATCCTGAAGTTGAAAATAGGCTGAGAGTGGGACAGAAATAGCAGCACCTGCTTACATCCGCAGGCTCACAACCCNTCACTTCGACTTTTCACTTTCATGTATTGGAGAAGAAAATGGCAACCCACTCCAGTATTCTTGCCTAGAGAATCCCAGGGATGGGGGAGCCTGGTGGGCTGCTGTCTATGGGGTCGCACAGAGTTGGACACGACTGAAGCGACTTAGCAGCAGCAGGGAAAGAAGCACTTCTGGAATTGCCTTTTGACTCCTCCACATTTAGGCTGATTTGGGAGAAGATTCCACTTGTGAGAGAGACCATTTCAGCTCCTCCCCGTTCCATCAAGATCACCTCCTCAAGCTCAGAGGGAATTCAGCGAAGGCATCAACTGTCCTTGCATCAAAACAGACCAGCCCACTGCCTACTGCCAGCCCTTGCCTTCCCATCCTCTCAGACTGGAGCCCTTCTTCAAATAGCACTCTGACGTCAGCTGCTCTTCCAAACACCTTCCTCCCATGCAGCTTCTCACTGCTGTATCAAGTGCCTCTCCGGGTCCCATCGGCCGTCGCTTTGTGTGTGGTTTGATGATTCTGGAGGAACCTACACAATCACTCTCTTTTCTCTCGTGCATTCTCCTGCTCCACTCTTCTTGTCCTTGGTGTCCTTCTTGGCGCTTAGAAATTCAGCTTGGTGGCTTCATAGGGTTGACCTTCTTGTCGCTTATGAGTCTCCTTTGCTTAGTGCAGTCTACATTTCCCACCACACTCCCTGCCCCACCTCACTGCACAGGCCATGACCTCTTTGGTTGATCCAAAGAGTTACGCCCTACACCACTTTCTGTCTTGGAGATCTTCTTATGCCTGGATGCTCTTGATTACTTCTGAACTCACTAGCGTGAATGAGGACTAAAAACCTGTGAAGCCCTGCCTTCATGGTTTGTTATGACATAGCTGTATCAGACGGCCCTTAACCTCTATTCCTGCCCATTGAACCAGAATCCCTTCTCCTTTTGGCACTGCCACTCACTTGCTGTCAAATGTGAGGAAAAATCTTTGTCCTCATGGAGGATATGTGCTTCAATATTCCTGCATTCATTCATTGGACTTAAACATGTACATCTAGCCCCAGTTTTGTGCTAGGATGCTTATTGGTGTCAGTTTAAGGGATCTCCAAGGTGCCTACACAGAGAGGTTATTTGAGGATACCTCCTACATATTCCTGCAGAAGCCAGAGCAATTCATTCTACTCAGGAAGTGGATTGTCCTAGCCACAGCTGGTGGGGTGTACAAATACCCCTTAGCTGCAGTATTAAGACAGAGTGGGAGGTTTGGTTTGCAGAAGGGGAGCCTGGGTGGGGGAAGGAAGAAATGAAGTACCAGCAGATCCACCTTTTCACAAGTCCCTCTGGCAGTCGAGGGAGGCTGCATCCTGAAGTTGAAAATAGGCTGAGAGTGGGACAGAAATAGCAGCACCTGCTTACATCCGCAGGCTCACAACCCGAGCTCTGGGAATTCAGGTGCCTGAAGGCAAGCGCGGGTACCACTGGGAACTGCGGAGGAGCCGGCTGGCCCTTCACACTGCTTTAATTACCCAGGTCCCTGCATTCCCTGGGTCTCTTCCTCCCCCTTCCTCTCCATCACAGATGGGGGTCAGTGTGTACACTGGGCAGAAGTCTGGGGTCGACTTGCTGAGTGATCTAGATAGGACTTTCATTTTTTTTATAGACAGGTCTCTCCATCTATACAATCGGACAGTTGGTCTTGAAAACTTGCTTATGTTTGGAGCCAAGATCTCCTTGCTGCCTTTCTGTCTGCCTCTCCATAGCACACAGACTTGCCTTCTTTCCTCCGTCCTCACTGTGATAGGATCCCTTCCCAGATGACTGCAGGAAAGGCAACCTGTGTTCAGAGTGCTAGTAATGGCCAGAGACAGCGACGCAGCCTCGTGTCTCTGTGTGATTCTCTCGCTGTTGTGGGGACCATCAGGCACAGAGGGAGCTCTGGCTTCTGTGGAGGGGCCGGGGCCAGGGGGATCCAAGGTCAGTGTCCAGGTGGGCCAGTTCGGTCAGGTCAGGAGGGCCTTTTCCGGCTGCCATTTGACTCCAAGGCTGTCTCGTCCTGTCCCTTCTCCCTTCCTCTATCAATGCCCCTTTGTCTCGATTTCTTCCACTTCAGACACTCCGGGTTCTCAGTCCACAGCCGTTTTCTTAAGCNCTCTCCATAGCACACAGACTTGCCTTCTTTCCTCCGTCCTCACTGTGATAGGATCCCTTCCCAAATGACTGCAGGAAAGGCAACCTGTGTTCAGAGTGCTAGTAATGGCCAGAGACAGCGACGCAGCCTCGTGTCTCTGTGTGATTCTCTCGCTGTTGTGGGGACCATCAGGCACAGAGAGAGCTCTGGCTTCTGTGGAGGGGCCGGAGCCAGGGGGATCCAAGGTCAGTGTCCAGGTGGGCCGGTTCGGTCAGGTCAGGAGGGCCTTTTCCGGCTGCCATTTGACTCCAAGGCTGTCTCGTCCTGTCCCTTCTCCCTCCCTCTATCAATGCCCCTTTGTCTCGATTTCTTCCACTTCAGACACTCCGGGTTCTCAGTCCACAGCCGTTTTCTTAAGCATGTCCTTGTCCTCCACGCCCACTCTGACCCCTTCCTCGCTGCCACCATTTCTCCGGCAGGAGCCTCGCATCACCCAGGGACTATCGTGGCTCCTTGTCGCACGTCCTTCCCCTTTACCTTTTATCTCCTGCACGCTCCCCACTCTCCCATCTTCTGCCGATCTTCCCTCCTCGGCTTCCTCCTTCTCTTTGTTCTCTATTTACCCCACACCCTCTCTTATCTTCCTGGAGAAGGAAATGGCAATCCACTCCAGTATTCTTGCCTGGAGAATCCCATGGACAGGGAAGTCTAGTAGGTTACAGTCCACGGGGTCGCCAAGAGTCGGACACGACTGAGCGACTTCACCTCACCTCAGCTCAGCTCGCTTATCTTCTCATTCCATTCTTTCCCGCCCTCCTCTCCTCTCTTCCACACCTTCAGGCAGTGAAAGACCACAGTCTTGAGGGAATTGCCTCAACTTCAAACGCCCGAATCCAGATGCAAAAACGTCTGCGCTGATATGGGATGGCATCTGGGAAGAACCTAGGTCTGGAGCGGTAACAGTAGACACAAGTGCCTTGAAAATAAACACTGGCTGTTATCACAATCGCCATCGTTTTCCTCACTGACACCAACATGAACGGCAAGAACAGGACTTCCCTGGTAGTCCTCTGGTTAAGAATCTGCCTTGCAGTGCAGGGAACGTGCATTCAGGCCCTGCTCAGGGAACTCAGACCCCACGTGCTGCGGAGCGAGCAAGCTCGTGCAGGCAACCAGAGAGCCCGGGGGCCACAGCGAGAGATCCCGCACGCGGCAGCTAAGATCGGGCAGGGCTAAAGGAGTATGCATTTTAAAGACCCGGGAACGACGAAATGTTAGTCTTTCTCCAGCTTTCCTGTCTTTCCATTTTGCAGTTGGTCCCCTGACCCGTGGACTCTCCCGGGTGAGCGGAGTCGCTGCCTCTTCTATGCTCTCATGACCCACGGGACTCCGCCTCGGAGCTCACACCTCGCCGGCTCACAGCGATCTGCTTGAGCCCCTTCTGTCGTCTCCCCTCCGAGCAGGGCACTGGCTTGGGCAGGGCTCTGCCTTTAGGGCCAGGGGTGGTGCCAGAGTGGAGTAGGCACCAGCGCCAGGGCTGAGCTGGGCCCAGATGGAAACATTCCAGGAGACACTCCCTCTGAGAGTCGCGCCCGGTAACAGGTGCTCAGGAAAAACGCACTGAATGGCTTTATGGGTTAGGGCTTTCCTCTCCCCTTCCCTCACGTTCTCTCAATCACAAAGTCTTTCCCTTGCCTGTCTCTCTCCTCTCTTCTGATCCTCCACTAACTCCCGTTTTTCACCCATGATTTTCACTGCCGGGTCCTGTCCCTTTAACAGCCCCGTTATCTCCCTCCTCCATTCCTCCTCCTTCATTCCCCATCCCAGGCACCTTTCCTTGGACCCTCCCCAGCCCTTGCTCTGTCTGCTTGCTTGAAGCTGGCAAACTTTCTTATCTCTGCCTCTTCTTTTATTGATTTCTATGTGGTTAGTTTGTCTATAGAGGGAAAGGATTTCTTTGATACTCCAAAGGATCAGACTGGGCACAAAAGCCACGGACAAGTTTTGTTTGATGTGGACAATTTTATTCCCATTCAATTCCCTGGGTTTTCAAACAGTTGTAGATCTCTGAACTCAAAACATCTGAACCAGCTCATCCCCCTTCTCCTGTAAGTGCACAGGCATTTTCTAAGTCTTTAACAACCGGTCCTGTATCTCAGTGAACAGAGGTCACCTCATTAGTAGGGCCCTGAATTCATCCTGAGAAGATAAAAATGTTAAATTACGAACAGATCTAGGCACAAGTTTTTAAATAAAAGTGAAAGGTACAAGCTAAAATCCAAACTACTTCCTTCTTCCTGTCACATGTTGGTTGCACCCTGAACTTTCTAAGGTCAGGCTCTTTTTGAACAGTTACATCTACCACATGAGCCACTTCCACCATTAGCTGTACAATCTTTCTTTAATTAGGATGTAAAATTGCCTTAGGGAATTTTTAAGGTAAATAATTTATCAAATAGGGCACAGTTGGCTTCATAGGTGCTAAACACTGATTGTTGTTGATTTTCAGGGGCTCAATCATGTCTGGCTCTTTGCAGCCCCATGGACTGCAGCGTGCCAGGCTTCCCTGTTCTGCACCATCTCCCATGGTTTGCTCAGCTCACGTCCACTAACTGGATGATGCCCTCCAACCATCTCATCCCCTTTGCCTCGTGCTCTTCTCCTCATGCCCTCAATCTTTCCCAGCATCAAGGCGTTTACCAGTGAGTCGGCTCAGATGAACTGAACAGACACTTGTTAGGGGGGAGATTATATGTTCCCTTTGCTGCCGTCTCATTACTAAGTTTCTGTGGCTCCAGTGGTATACCATGTGCTAGCTAGCATGCCTGAGTTGTAAAGTACAATACTGGACTCAATATTTCCTCTAAAGTGGTCATGGAGGAGTTAAGTGTAAGAAAGTTTAACTTATTAATAGATTCATGGGAAAGCTGATCATCTCTCCCTGGAAAAGAAAAAGGAAGCAGTGAGCTGGGTGAGTTCTATTTCAAGGCCAGATGGCGTAAGGATAGCAAGAGACACAGAAGCAAAAGAAAGCACAGCAGAGAAGTTCAGGCTCTTGCGGACCCCGTGTGTCAGAAGCCACACATGCTGACGAAGGTGCTGCCATTCAAAACAGATGTCCTCTTGGTGAACAGTCCCAGAGTCGGTCTATGAATTGCACTGTGTACCCACACATACACAAGCAGATATGTTATTTTGTCTATTCTATTTACAACACTTTAAAAATAAGGTACTTTTTATTGAGATATAGTTGATGTACAATATCACATATATTACAGGGTACAACATAGTGATTCACAATTTTGAAGGTTATACCGTTTATAGTTGTTACAAAGCGTTGGTTTCTCTTCCCTGTGTTATGTATTACCACCTTGTAGCTTACTTATTTTACACATAATAGTTTGTAACCCCTAATTTCCTACCCTTCCACTGCCTTTCTCTCTCCCCACTGGTGATCGCTAGTTTGTCTTCTGTATCTGTGGACCTGTTTCCTTTCTGTCATATTCACTAGTTTGTCTTATTTTTTAGATTCCACACATAGGTGATAGCATACAGTCTTTCTCTGTCTGACTTATGACCCAGCAATTTTACTCCTGGGTATATATCAAAAAAAAAAAAAAGAAAAGAAAAGAAAAGAAAGCATTAATTCAAAAATATCCATTCACCCTAATGTTCATAGCAACATTATTTATAATTACCAAAATATGGAAGCATCCTGTGTCCATCAGCAATTGAATGGACAAAGACTATGTTATGATGGAGCACTACTCAGCCAGAAAGAAGAATGTAGTTTGGCCATATGCCACAGCGTGGATGGACTTGGAGAATACTAAGCTAAGTGAAATAAGTCTGACAAATATATAATTTTGGAACCTCCTCCTTCCATTTCTATCCTAGGATCACTTTATTTCCTGGCTCATCTTGTATGGTTACCAATAAATATTAAAGAAATAGCATTATAAGATTATTAGTAGTATGGGTTTGGGGTTCTAGAAGACCAGGGTTAAAAGACCACTCCATGAGGAAGTTACTAATCTCTAGCAGTTAGAGTCCTTACCTATAAACGATAAATTATCATGAGATATAAACCTTCTGAGGTGGTTGTGATGATGAAATGAGAAAAAAAGAAATTAGCAGTATCATACTTGGCATGAAGTAAGTGTTTAACAAACAGGTGCTGTGATTGAATTTTTAGCAAATGACCCAAAAGCATTCTGAAAATTAAGCCAAGAGATTCCTCTAAAATAACTGCTTTGTAAAACACCACTCCATTGTATGGATGAATTCGGGGATATATATTAAATACTGAGCCTTGTTTCTTTAAAAGTGTGTGTTATAACATGAACAATATTTGGGCTGTCTTAATCCGAGACAACAGCGAAGGAAGTTTGGTTCATGTGATTCCCTTGTACCTCTGGTGAGAAAGTAGCCTAGAGAAAGCAACGATCTGTTGGCAAACTCTGAACCGAGGAACAAATCTGAACGAGTCCAAGTTTTCTCTAAACCCAGGGAGTGGCACAGTCTGGATTTCCCCTCATCAGACCCTGGAAATTCAGCACTGACAAGTTTAATCCTATCTTCCATAAGCCACACCACACCTCCCAGCTGTGGGCATTGTATTTCTTTGACCCTCTTGCTCAATCACTGATGCGGAAGGGGGCTGTGAGTTCGTCAGTGGACGGTTTCTGAATTAGGGATGAGGATCATACATCCACATACAAATCAACTCTGTCTTCCTAGCAATTTCCTTCCTGCCTTCCCCTCCCAGATGTGAGCTGGAGTCTGTAAGCTGCTTGAACATTACGGCTGTTATAGAACCAAGCTATAATTTTCAGCCTAATGGAAGACGTATTGGCAAAAGTTGACATTAAGTGGAACTAATTGCACTGTAACTGCTAAATAACTAAGAAATAACTACCCTGTAATTTATGGTTCAGTGTGGACTCTTCAGTAACTTTGGAGCTCCTCATACAGCAAGGAGCTCAGTGAGGCATGAACTGCCAAACTTTCCACCATTCAGGGGGCCCTAGAAACTGAAGATGGTGCGTTGCACAAACATGCAAGGCTGCGGTTCATAAAGGCCACCAGCTCTGCTTACAGACACTGGCTTCACTCCTGCCTTGGTGGATGACAACTGTGCCTGGTGGAGTCTTAGCTTTAGGTCCATTGTAGGTCAAAATCCCAAACCTAGTACATACTTCTGGAGTGTCTTATGACTGGGCTTCCCTGGTGGCTCAGAGGTTAAAGCGTCTGCCCATGATGCGGGAGACCCAGGTTCAATCCCTGGGTCAGGAAGATCCCCTGGAGAAGGAAATGGCAACCCACTCCAGTACTCTTGCCTGGAGAATCCCATGGACGGAGGAGTCTGGTAGGCTACAGTCCACAGGATCACAAAGAGTCGGACACGACTGAGCAACTTCACTTTCCCTTTCACTTGTAGATGGACATTCTGCCATGGACGAAATAAATTAAAAGAAGAAAGTAAGAACGGGAGATGAGGAATAAAGTGGATTGCTCTCATCTGGATGAATACCCTCAAGTCTGGTTAGGCTGTGGATTCCAGTCCTTCCAAACCATCCACTGAGCCACAACCTTGACACGGGGCCTTGACCATTTTCCATGAACAATTGGGATAGTCTGCTAACTAGAATCCCTGTTGCCCATTTCTCTTTCCCACCCCTGTTGCCCACGGTTACCACTAGCCTCCAAAACTAAATATGTGCTCAGACTATTTCCCCTGGTTAACTCCTAAAATGAACTCCTGTTATCTAAAACAGTGTTTTTCAAAGCTGTGGTCCATGCAGCACCAATCCCAAGAGATGCATTTCTTAAAAAAAAAAAAAAAAGTTATTTGGTAAAATTCAATTTGGAAATGCAGAATTCTGTATCCTCTTTTTAAAAAGTCACATCTTAAGGCTCTAAGAAGTCTTACAGCAAAAGATTCTGTTTGACTTTGGTTAAGTGGCTGCTGCTGCTGCTGCTAAGTCACTTCAGTCGTGTCTGATTCTGTGTGACCCCATAGATGGCAGCCTACCAGACTCCCCTATCCCTGGGATTCTCCAGGCAAGAACACTGGAGTGGGTTGCCATTTCCTTCTCCAATGCATGAAAGTAAAAAGTGAAAGTGAAGTCGCTCAGTTGTGACTGACTCTTTGTGATCCCATGGACTGCAATCTACCAGGCTCTTCCTCCCTCCTTGGGATTTTCCAGGCAAGAGTACTGCAGTGAGTTGCCATTTGGTTAAGTTAGCTTTGCTCAATCTTTGATCACAGAAATCCATGCATGTATTTGTGTGTGTGTGTGTAATGCTGCTGTTTACACTGTTGGTGCCCCACATACCCTAGGAGTCTCTGAAAGTCCTTTTGAGAAACACTGACTCCCAAGTTAGGTTCCAGCTCTTTAGCATGCATGCTTCTCTGAGGTCCTCACTTGCAACCGCTGTTTCAGACAGTCCACAGACATTGTCCTCATGAAACTTTCCCTAACTTGCCCAATCAGATTTAGTTATTTATTTAGGCTCTTATAGTGGTCGTAGCAGAGTAATTATAGTAGTCTGTTATGGACCACTGTAAGACCACATTGTTTTGTAACTTTCCACTTCTGATCTAAGCCAGGATTTCTAAACTTGGGAACTTTTCATATTTGGGACCTAATAATCCATTGTTGTGGAAGAGGTGGGGGCTGCCCTCTGCCATTTATGAGGTTTAAGAGTCCTAGCCTACAGATACCAAAGGTATCTCTACCTTCCCACTACCCTCCCACCTTGTCATGACAATCAAAAGTGTCTCGAGATATTGCCAAATTTTCCATAGGTCAGAAAACCATCCCTATTTAGAACCATGGATTTAAGCTTTGCAGTACTAGAGGCTAGAAATTTTGTCTTGTTCATGTGTATATCTTTGTACCTAATGGAGAAGGCCATGGCAACCCACTCCAGTGTTCTTGCTGGGAGAATCCCAGGGACGGGGGAGCCTGGTGGGCTGCTGTCTATGGGGTCACACAGGGTCGGACACGACTGAAGTGACTTAGCAGCAGCAGTAGCAGTCATACCTAATACCCATGGTTGATTGTCTATAAATATTTAATGAATAGATATTTCTACCTCCCAAATATTTTCTGAACTAAACAAAAACAAAAACAAAATTCATTCAAAATAGTTATTTGCAATACACTATTACAGTGACTTAATCGTTTAATTGTTGCCATCCAGCCACATTTCCAAAGGCTTCCTGGCACTGAAGAGAGAGAAAAAGTTAGACTAGGTCATTGATATTGTCAGTAACAGTCTGGGCAAAAATTAGATGATAACAACTCCCATGTGTAAAGGAGCTACACACCCTCGATTTCTTCATCAGTAAAATGAATACATTTTTATCTATTATGTTAATCACAAATGGTTCTTCTGATGATAAATTAAAATATAGATTGGAGAAAGACTTTGAAAATTCTGGAGTGCTCAAGAAAGGAGGTGATGGTCTTATACTTAAGATGTCTAGAGATGAGGATTTGCTACTTATAAACTTATTTTTCTCCAAGTAACTAAAATACAAGCATCTAAAGATCAAAACTGGTTTTTAAATTTTAATTTGACATTTTAGAGAGTAGCTTGTGTGAGTTATTTTACTAATTTCCTTTTTAAAAAAAAACTAATTGCATAGTATTTGCACATAATTGAACTATCTCTTCCTGAGACAGAATCATCATTATGAACACTCGCATGCATACTGAATCACTTTAATTTCCCTCTAGAAGGTTCCAAATGGTGTATGTTTTGCTCTCATTGCCTGGGTCTGTTTTGTGTGATTTCTCGCTTTTTCCCTTCAGTCACGCCATCTGAGCTGCCCCTCTCACTGCTTCCTTGTGTCTTTGCCTGAAGCTGCCTTTAAAATCTGCTGATCTTACTTATCATCTGTAACAACAAAAAACTGGAAACACAGGTGCGTTCAATTTACTTAAAAGCAAAGTAAGAATGAATAGGTCCTGAGGATTTGCTTTCTTATGAAGAAAATATGTAGACATCACTGCACAGATACTGAGATATCAGGTTTTGACTGTTCAGAAATCTTTTCTTACTTCTCCTTTTAAAGTTCCAGTCTCTATTATTATGAAGAAATGGCACTGATGTTTGGTTGGGCACCAGATAAGGGAAGGGTGATGTAACATTCTGTGCACAGAGAGAGGTTTGAAGAGTGAATGTGGAGGGGGGAAATGCAGAAGAAAGCAGAAAGGAAGAAAAAGAAGAACAGTGTAGTGATGGCAAGGGAAATCAATTCTGGTTATGAATCTTTTTCTCTAGATGATTTATTCTATCTGTATTATCATCAAGTAGTAGAAAACATTCTTCACAGGAGCATTCTCCCTGAATGTGTGAGAATGCTCCCCATGTGAAAAAGCTCTCTCTGTTTTAACCATTTTGAGTCAAGCTAATGTTAAGTGTATGGAATAAAAGCTATTTCAAAAAGCGAATGTTGGGTAATATTCATGTGTATCCTCTGGATCAGGGGCTAGGAAACTATGGCTGTAGGCTCAAATCTCCACTTGCTTTTATAAATAAAGTTTTATTGAAACACAGCCATGGTCATTTATTTACATTTTATCTATGGTCCCTTTCATACTGCTGCAGTAGAACGGAGGAGCAAAGTCTACAATAGTGACTATTTGGCACTTTACAGAAGAAAGTTTGCTGAAATCTTTCTTAGCAGAAAGTAAATCTAACATCTGTTAATGTCCTACTCTATGCCCTGTATTTCATCCACGTTATTTTAATCAAAACCATTCTATGAACATTTCTTCAGTGACTTTCATCTGCCAGGAAGTGTCGCAGAGGCAGTAATAATCAGTGAGACCCAGTCACGCATTATAGAAGTGAGTAAATGTGATGATGTTTATTACTGTGGGTTGTGAAATGCTATGGGCTCACACACACATGCTGCCTAACTATGTGGGCATGGAACAAAACGCAACTGTGAGATAAAAATGATTACCCCACTTTAACAACAAAGAAGCTAAGATTCAGAGAAGTTGAGAAACTTGCCCAAAGCCAAGTACCTAATATGCATCAAAGCTGTATTAAAATATACATATTTCCCACTAGAAACCCATGCTCATGGCCCAGTAAACACTGTGCTTCTGAAGTTGTTCAGAATTGTGTCTCCCTAGCATCTTAATAATTTTCTTGAAGAGATCTCTAGCCTTTTGCATTCAATTATTTTCCTCTACTTCTCTGGGCTATTCATTTAAGAAGGTCTTCTTATTTCTCCTTGCTCTTCTCTGGAATTCTGCATTCAATTGGTATGTCTTTCCCTTTATCCCTTGCTTTTTGCTTCTCTTCTTTACTCAGATATTTGTAAACTCTCCTCAGACAACTACTTTACTTTCTTGCATTTCTTTTTATTGAGAAAAAGAATGGTTTAGTCACCACATCCTACACAATGTTACGAACCTTTGTCCATAGTTCTTAAGACACTCTGTATATCAGATCTAATCCCTTGAATCTATTTGTCACTTCCATTGTATGTATAATCACAAGGGATTTGACTTAGGTCATATCTGAATGGCCTATTGATTTTCTCTACTTTCTTCAATTTAAATCTGAATTTTACAATAAGGAGCTGATGATCTGAGCCACAGTCAGCTCCAGGTCTTGTTTTTGCTAACTGAATAGAGCTTCTCCATCTTTGGCTGCAAAGAATATAATTAATCTGATTTCAGCGATATCCATGTGTAGAGATGTCTCTTGTGTTGTTGGAAAGGGTGTTTCCTATGACCCATATGTTCTTTTGACAAAACTCTTGGCCTTTGCCCTACATCATTTTGTTCCTCAAGGCTAAATGCCTGTTACTCCAGGTATCTCTTGACTTCCTATGTTTGAATTCCGATCCCCTATCATGAAAAGGACAAAGGACATCCATTTATTTGTGGTTTTTTGGTGTTAGTTCTACAAGTTCTTGTAAGCCATCATTAAACTGTTCAACTTAAGCTTCTTCAGCATTAGTGGTTAGGTCATGGGCTTGGATTACTCTGATATTGAATGGTCTGCTTGGAAACAAACTGAGATCCTTTTGTCATTTTTGAGACTGCATCCAAGTACTGCATTTCAGACTCTTCTGTTGTCTTTGAGGGCTACTCCATTTCTTCTAAGGGATTCTTGCCCACAGTAGTAGATGTGATGGTCAGCTGAATTAAGTTAGCCACTCTTATCCATTTTAGTTCATTGACTCCTAATATGTTGATGTTCACTCTTGCCACTTGTTCATTCCCCTGCTTGACTGCATCCCATTTACCTTGAATGAGTTAAATATATATGCTCAAACTTACTATGCTCTGGAACTTAACGTTCCAGAATCCTATGCAACATTACTCTTTATAGCATTGGACTTTACCACCAGACATATCTACAACTGACCATCATTTCCGCTTTGGCCCAGCTTCTTCATTTTTTTCTGGAGCTATTAGTAATTTTCCTCTGCTCTCCACATATTGGACACCTTCTGACCTGAGGGGCTCATCTTCAACTTTCATATCTTTATGCCTTTTCAAAGTGTTCATGGGGTTCTCACAGCAACAATACTGAAGTGGTTTGCATTCCCTCCTCTGGAGGACCACATTTTGTCAGAATTCTCTACTATGACCCGTCTGTCTTAGATGGCCCTTGAAGGCATGGCTCATAGCTTCATTGACTTATGCAAGCCTCTTTACCATAACAAAGCTGTGATTCATGAAGGGGTAATCATGATGGTGTGGTCACTCACCTAGAGGCAGATATCCTAAAGTGTGAAGTCAAGTGGGTCTTAGGAAATATCACTATGAACAAAGCTAGTGGATGTGATAGAACTCCAGCTGAGCTATTTCAAATCCTAAAAAAGATGCTGTTAATGTGCTGTACTCAATATGTCAGCAAATTTGGAAAACTCAGCAGTAGCCATAGGACTGGGAAAGGTCAGGTTTTAGTCCAATCCCAAAGAACGGTAATGCCAAGGAATATTCAAACTATCATACAGTTGAGTATACTTTGCATGTTAGGAAGGTTATGCTCAAAATCCTTTGAGCTAGTTTTCAGCAGTACATGAATCAAAAACTTACAGATATATAAGATGTGTTTAGAAAATTCTGTGGAACCAGAGATCAAATTGCCAACATTTGCTGAAGCATAGAGAAATCAAAGGAATTACAGAAAAAAAAATCTACTTCTGCTTCACTGACTTAGCAAAAGTCCCTGACTGTATGGGACACAACAAACTGTGGAAAATTCCTCAAGAGATGGGAATACCAGACCACCGTACCTGGCTCCTGAGAAATATGTATGAGGTCAGGAAGCAACAGTTAGAACTGGACATGGAACAATGCACCGTTTTAAAACTGGGAAAGGAGTATGTCAAGGCTGTATGTTGCTACCCCGCTTATTTAACTCATACACAGAGTATACCATGCAAAATGACAGAGTGGATGAATCACAAGCTGGAATCAAGACTGCTGGGAGAAATACCAGTAACCTCAGATATGCAGATGACACCACACTAATAGCAGAAAGTGAAGAGGAACTAATGAGCCTCTTCATGAAAGTGAAAGAAGAGAATGAAAAAGCTGGCTTAACGCTCAACATTCAAAAAACAAAAATCATGCTATCAGATCCCATTACTTCAAGGCAAACAGAAGGGGGAAAAATAGAAACAATGACAAATTTTATTTTCTTGGGTTCCAGAATCACTGTGGATGGTGACTGCAGCCATGAAATTAAAAGATGCTTGCTCCTTGGAAGGAAATGTATGACAAAACTAGACAGTGTATTAAAAAGCAAGACATCACTTTGCTGACAAAGGTCTGTCTAGTCAAAGCCATGGTTTTTCCAGTAGTCATGTGGATGTGAGAGTGGACCATAAAGAAAACTGAGCACCTAAGAACTGATGCTTTTGAATTGTGGTGTTGGAGAAGATTCTTGAAAGTCCCTTGGACTGCAAGCAGATCAAACCAATTAATCCTAAAAGAAATCAACCCTGGATATTCATTGGAAGGACTGATACTGAAGCTGAAACTTCTATACTTTGGCCACCTGATGTGAAGAGCTGACTCATTGGAAAAGACCCTGATGCTGGGAAAGATTGAGAGCAGGAGGAGAAGGGGACGACAGAGGATGAAATGGTTGGATGGCATCACTGACTCAATGGACGTGAATTTGAGCAAACTTTGGGAAATAGTTTGGAAAAACTTTGGGAAATAGAACAGGGAAGCCTGGTGTGCTACAGTCCATGGGGGGTCACAGAGTCGGACACGACTTAGCAACTGAACAACAAGTATCTTATGTCTCATCTTTACTGCCTTGTCTGGCTTCAAGGTTTCTATAATTCAAACATCTTTCTGACATGTCACCATTTCTTAACTCCATATTCTCTCTGAATCTGTGCCTCCCACGTGCTTTGTCCGGTGCCTGCTTTAATGTTCCCACCAATATCTGGTTTATGTGCCGCAATGTGAAGTTTCTCATGATCCTTGGCTCTACTTTGATCAGATCACTTTTTGCTCTTAGAATTTCTCTCAGTATTCCTGAACTAAAGAATCCATTGTTTTCCATCAGTCAATCACTTTCAATCTAAAGATAAACAAACACTGAACCATGTCAGTCGATTTATCTTTGGGATGTAGAAGGATACAGCTGATTATCAGTCTTCCATTCTCTGTAGCAAGTCCATGAGGTATAATACACCAAAAGCCCTACAAGGAAGATCCCTGGGCATAAAATCAATAATCCTGGTTTTAGGTCCTACCTATCACTGAATGTTATTTTGCCATCTGTAAAACTGACATAATTATAGGTATCTTACTGAATTACTGTGAAGTTAAAATGACCCAAGTCATGTGCTGGCACTTTATGTAAATACAGGTAATTGCATATATAGGGTGATGATATTAATGTTAATTTTAATATTAGGCACTGTATAAACACATTTAGGGCTTCACTTGTGGCTCAGTTGGTAAAGAATCCACCTGCAATGCAGGAGACCTGGGCTCCATCCTTGGGTTGGGAAAATTCCCTGAAAGGAAAGGCTACCCACTCCAGTGTTCTGGCCTGGAGAATTTCATGGTCTGTATAGTCCATGGGGTCACAAAGAGTCAGCCACAACTGAGTGACTTTCACATTTCAAACACATTTAACCTGCATGCTCCTTTTTAAAAAATAAGAACATGGAGGATTTGAAACAAACTATGAGTATGCCAAGGCTGTATATTGTCACCCTGCTTATTTAACTTATATGCAGAGTACATCGTGAGAAATGCTGGGCTGGAAGAAGCACAAGCTGGAATCAAGATTGCCAGGAGAAATATCAATAACCTCATATATGCAGATGACACCACCCTTATGGCAGAAAGTGAAGAACTAAAAACCTCTTGATGAAAGTGAAAAAGGAGAGTGAAAAAGTTGGCTTAAAGCTCAACATTCAGAAAATGAAGATCATGGCATCGGTCCCATCACTTCATGGGAAATGGATAGGGAAACAGTGGAAATAGTGGCTAACTTTATTTTTCTGGGCTCCAAAACCACTGCAGATGGTGATTGTAGCCATGAAATTAAAAGACACTTACTCCTTGGAAGGAAAGTTATGACCAACCTAGACAACATATTAAAAAGCAGAGACATGACTTTGTCAACAAAGGTCTGTTTAGTCAAGGCTATGGTTTTCCCAGTAGTCATGTATGGCTGTGAGAGTTGGACTATAAAATAAGCTGAGCACAGAAGAATTGATGCTTTTGAACTGTGGTGTTGGAGAAGACTCTTGCAAGTCTCTAGGACTGCAAGGAGTGCCAACCAGTTTATCCTAAAGGGGATCAGTCCTGGGTGTTCATTGGAAGGACTGATGNATTCAAACATCTTTCTGACATGTCACCATTTCTTAACTCCATATTCTCTCTGAATCTGTGCCTCCCACGTGCTTTGTCCGGTGCCTGCTTTAATGTTCCCACCAATATCTGGTTTATGTGCCGCAATGTGAAGTTTCTCATGATCCTTGGCTCTACTTTGATCAGATCACTTTTTGCTCTTAGAATTTCTCTCAGTATTCCTGAACTAAAGAATCCATTGTTTTCCATCAGTCAATCACTTTCAATCTAAAGATAAACAAACACTGAACCATGTCAGTCGATTTATCTTTGGGATGTAGAAGGATACAGCTGATTATCAGTCTTCCATTCTCTGTAGCAAGTCCATGAGGTATAATACACCAAAAGCCCTACAAGGAAGATCCCTGGGCATAAAATCAATAATCCTGGTTTTAGGTCCTACCTATCACTGAATGTTATTTTGCCATCTGTAAAACTGACATAATTATAGGTATCTTACTGAATTACTGTGAAGTTAAAATGACCCAAGTCATGTGCTGGCACTTTATGTAAATACAGGTAATTGCATATATAGGGTGATGATATTAATGTTAATTTTAATATTAGGCACTGTATAAACACATTTAGGGCTTCACTTGTGGCTCAGTTGGTAAAGAATCCACCTGCAATGCAGGAGACCTGGGCTCCATCCTTGGGTTGGGAAAATTCCCTGAAAGGAAAGGCTACCCACTCCAGTGTTCTGGCCTGGAGAATTTCATGGTCTGTATAGTCCATGGGGTCACAAAGAGTCAGCCACAACTGAGTGACTTTCACGTTTCAAACACATTTAACCTGCATGCTCCTTTTTAAAAAATAAGAACATGGAGGATTTGAAACAAACTATGAGTATGCCAAGGCTGTATATTGTCACCCTGCTTATTTAACTTATATGCAGAGTACATCGTGAGAAATGCTGGGCTGGAAGAAGCACAAGCTGGAATCAAGATTGCCAGGAGAAATATCAATAACCTCATATATGCAGATGACACCACCCTTATGGCAGAAAGTGAAGAACTAAAGAACCTCTTGATGAAAGTGAAAAAGGAGAGTGAAAAAGTTGGCTTAAAGCTCAACATTCAGAAAATGAAGATCATGGCATCGGTCCCATCACTTCATGGGAAATGGATAGGGAAACAGTGGAAATAGTGGCTAACTTTATTTTTCTGGGCTCCAAAACCACTGCAGATGGTGATTGTAGCCATGAAATTAAAAGACACTTACTCCTTGGAAGGAAAGTTATGACCAACCTAGACAACATATTAAAAAGCAGAGACATGACTTTGTCAACAAAGGTCTGTTTAGTCAAGGCTATGGTTTTCCCAGTAGTCATGTATGGATGTGAGAGTTGGACTATAAAATAAGCTGAGCACAGAAGAATTGATGCTTTTGAACTGTGGTGTTGGAGAAGACTCTTGCAAGTCTCTAGGACTGCAAGGAGTGCCAACCAGTTTATCCTAAAGGGGATCAGTCCTGGGTGTTCATTGGAAGGACTGATGTTGAATCTGCAACTCCAATACTTTGGCCACCTCATGCAAAGAGTTAACTCATTGGAAAAGACTCTGATGCTGGGAAAGATTGAGGGCAGGAGGAGAAGTGGGTGACAGATGATCAGATGGCTGGATGGCATCACTGACTCAATGGACATGGGTTTGGGTGGACTCCAGGAGTTGGTGATGAACAAGGACCTGGTGTGTTGTGGTTCATGCGGTTGCAAAGAGTCACACATGACTGAATGACTGAACTAAACTGACAAGTATGAAGTACTGTTTTAGGGGAAAACAGAAGCAGAGCATGATTGGAAAAAACAAAAGACACAATGGCAGAAGACTTCTGTGGAAAATAAGGCACAGAGTATAACACACTCCTTCATGCCCAACTCTCTACTGAGGATCAAGAAATTGCTTCTCTAACTCAAGAAAATAAATGCTTCCTCTTAGTTAACATATATTATACTGTTTGTAAAATCAAATTATTTTGAAATTAGCAAATAATGTTTCATTTATCAGTTTTCTGATTAGTTTTTATTAAATCAATAGTGAATAGATTGATGAGTAAGGAGTGTGGGTTTCTTTTTTGGGTGATGAAAATATTCTAATATTGCTTGTGCTAAGATTACATAATTCTGTGAATACACTGAAAATCACTGAATTTGACATCAATTCAGATGGCAATCTCTCTGCTGATCACCAAACATGTGCAGTAGTTTATTATCTAGGCAAGCAAGGGGATTGCATTCTTTCACCCACTTTAGAATTAGGCAGGCCAAGTGACTTGCTCTAGCTAATGAACTATGAATGGGAGTTCCATGTGTCACTTAAAGATGGCAGCTTTATGAGCCAGTACGTGTGTGACACTTATTATACAAATTTAAACAGAAATGAAACCTTTCCTTTAACCTGCTGAAGTGTTGGTGGTGTTTGTTACCCAGCATAGCCTAGCAGGTATAAACTAAACTGAAAAACTCCAAGCTGTTCCACAGAATGCTTAGCAATGGTGATCTCACCAATAAGAGCAAGCCACAGCAGATATAGTAGTAATTTTAGGAAGAACTGAAAATAAGCATTCTCAATTCTTCTCCACAGTTCACCAATTAAATAAGGCACTCCTTACAGATAGAGAAGGGCCATGAGTTATTCAAGGGAAAGTTCTATCTTAGACACATGATTCCATAGGAATAGAGATTCCTCTTGAACAAGGAGGCCATTCATTTAAACTCATGGAAAGAATTTGAGTTCTTAAATGAAAAATACAGTTCTCCACCCCTCCTTCTTCTCATCCTTCTCTCTGCTTCTCCTTCTCTTCATATTGTGATGATTAATTGAAGTGATACGTGTGAACACATTTTAAAAACTGTGAAATTCTGCAGTAATATTAGTTATGATTGCTTCCTCTGTGAAATGAATACAACATTCCCTGTCCTGTTCATCATCCAGAGTCCCATTCAGATGGGAGGCTGAAAGTAAAATCACTTCATAAAATTTAAATATCTGCACTTTATTCACCAATGGCTGAGAGATGATCCAATTACCTGAGATAAGGCAGGGTTANAAATGCGCATTTGTCTAAATTCAAAGTTTATGCTCATAACCAATCAAATCACTTCTTAGCAATTACTTGACATCTAAGTTTGACTGAGCATATGGGTATGGGAAACTGGATCTAAATTTTGACTCTTCTCCTGACTGTCTATGTGACTTTTAAACCATGAGATCTTGGGTAAGTTCTATGTAGAAGAAAGCAAAGTGAAGAGAAGAACAACCCTGGAGGCCCTCAGCAATTACCATGCCTGAGGTTCATGCAACATTGAGGACTTTAGTTCAGCTTAACAAAGAATTTTGGAGGGATGATAACAGAGGCGCCCTAGAGAAAGTATTAGGATATAAGACTAGAAACCAAGACTGGAACTTGACCATGAAGAGTTTTGAGTTCCAGGCAAAGAACTTTAGATATTGTATTTGCTTAGGAGTAGTTAGTAATAACCAAACAAATATTATTCACTATTATTTGTCAAATACTGTTAGGGTTTTTACATATTGTCCCTAATTTTTAAAACCACCCTAAAATATAACGGTAATTATTCTCACATTATTGGGAGGGACAGCGAGAGGGGATTGGGACTTCTCTAAGAATTTCTGAAGATCTGACGAAAGAGCAATCATATGATTGGAGGATATGAAATGGCTTTGTGAAAACTGAGAACTTTGAGGTCAACCTTGAAAAACTGGAAGCATTTGTATGTGAGAATATGAAAAGAATATGCTCCCCAGGCTAAGGGAACAACCTCAAAGGAAGCATGGGAATAAAAAATTAATAAGGCACCTGAGAGTTTGGGGAGGGCAGCAACCTAATGTGTAACCCTGAAATTTCTTTGTAAGGTGAACTATAAGAAGAAAACTGGCACAAGCATATTATTCTAAGTCAGTATGCATCTCTTCTCCCCCTCTTGAAGTCTAGGCTCCATGGAGGAATTTCGAGGTTTCCTATTACTGAATTGGATGAACATCTTTCAAAACAGCTGTATCTTTATCAAAAGACAACATAACATTAATTTCTCATCGGTCTTGGGAACTCATGTAAAATGTATGGGCTGATTTTTCATTTTCTCTAGCGCAGGTGGCATGCCATGGTGGGGGTGGGGGTGCAGAGCAGAGGGAGCTCCGTAGCAGAATCAGTTAAGTCACGCAGACCTGTGCATCAAATGACCTTGCTTGCATTCCAAACTTCAGGCGGAACAATAATGAGAAGGAAGCAGAACTAATCAATTTGGAACAGGGCCCATCCTCTCCACCACCAGGGCCACTTAGCATGCAGGCAGTGTCCTGAAACCTTTCTCAAGCTTGCCCTTTGAACGCAAACACAAGCTTGCTCTTACATAACTCAACAGAAAATGTAGGTTTACCATCCAAAATAGAAGCAGAATTGGCCTCCATGCTGATGTAACCATTTTCCCCTCTTTGATAACCTTTTTTCTTCTTCAACATCTCCCCTGTTTCCCCCCAGATATTATGAAATATTTAGGGCATCCTACTAAAGCCTACCTCTATTCCCTTGATGATCCCCAGAATCCAAGAAAACTTCATGGATTCTTCTAGTAGGACATTTGTATGATCTCTCTGAACAATTACTAAGTTTCCCTGAGCTTTATTTTACTCACCTGTGAAACAGAGACAATACAGTCAAGGTTTTTGTAATATTAAAGGGGAAAATGTGCAGAAAGCCCATTGAAGACAAACCTTTAACCTTTTGGCACAGACAGACTTGGTATGAAACATAACTTTCATACTAACTTGTTAATCCTAGGCAAGTTTCTTAATCTTTTTGAGCTTGATTTTGCCTTTTAGAAAATAAAAATAAATATGTCTCTCTCTTGAAATTGCTGTGGAGATTAATTGATATCATTCATGATATAAATATTTAGTTCATTGTTATTCATCTCTGTAATGTCCATAGCTCTTTACAGAGTGCATATTACTTACACAGTATTGGAATTAGGGAATGAAAAAAAAAATAATTCAATAACCATAAATGCAGGCCAAAGGTCTGGCATCTGGCAGTTTCTTTTGATATATGCTATTTCATCTGTGTTGTAAATGTATTTCTCACCCACACGGATGCTTTTATCATCCATTCCATGGGAAGAAGCCCGGGAGACCCTGTCTCTCTTGAACTTCTGGAACCAGGAGGCTTAGGTTACTAATCCCTGGTAGTTAGACGGTGTCTGTGGCTCAATCAAAGACATGGCTCAACCACGCCTAGAGAGCTACTGAGCATAGCATGACTGTTCCCAAAATCTGCTAGGAATATGGAGCAGATTTTAAATAGAGAAGCTTCTCTGCTTCAGGACTTTCAAACCATGACATTTCTAGATAGAGACCAAAGAAAAACACATAATGCCTTTGTCTGCCACTAACAGCTGGCGTGGCAGCCTACACAGTGTCAGACAGGGCTGGGAACAAAAGAATCTAACAATGGTAACATTTTCAAACATCACAGTGTTCAACAGAGGAGTTTTAGCACTTGTAAATTCTCTGGCTCACACACAGACACACAGATTGGTGTCACAGTCTGGATTGGTGTCAGAATAGTCATGTCTCCATCATGAACAAACAACTACTACACACGCTTTTTCAGTTGTGTTTCTCTGAACTATTTTGTACTCTTTTGTTAATTCAAGGAATAACAATGAGTTTTAAGAGGCTGAGAGGCCTCCTAAACACTAACGCAGTTAGGAGCTGTGAGACAAAAGGGACACCTAATCCAATCTCTTGAGGAGAAAGAGACCAGTATATCCTGAGCGTCTCCCAAGCCACTCTGAGGTGGGTTATGTTTCAGGTTTTTCACAGTTATTTCCTGTGATCTTCGCAAAATCTCCGTGAGGTCAGAGTCTTTACTTATATTTTATAAATGAATATTCAGATGCTTAAAACTTAAGATTACTAATGATTCAACGTTTTGGGATTTGCTGACCAAGCTTAAGTTGCAATGCCCATAAAGATACATTTTTCTAAGGATGGCGGTTCTGCTAGTTGGAAGACCCGTTGCTTAGCTGAACGACCTCAGTAACTTTGGGTAAGCACTGTTGAAAGTAGGCACTAGTTCAGAGCCAAATTATGATGTCTCATAAAGAAAAAGATAATTTAAAATGCTTAGAGAGAAATACTCAAGAGAAGAGCTCTAAGTCAATTAGAACAATCTTCACATGCATTAAGAGGAGGAAGAAGAGACTCCCGTGATAAAATGGGTAAAGGATTTTAGAGAATTTATATCTTTACATAAGGGAATTGCTAAATTGTTTGCTTAGAGATATGTGATGTAATCTCCTCCCTGCCCATTTTTCCCCATGATATTTTTAATAAAATATGTGTTGCTCACCACAGCTCCAGGGAAAGTGAGTTAGTCAAATGATTTTAAAGAGGGGTAGGTTTCTGCATCTAGCTGGGATACAAGATGAACCAGACAAAAAGCACACGTCACAAAGCTGACATGTTGCCTCAAGTGGGTGGGGAGGCAGACACAGTGATGATGTCTGGCAAATGGTTCAGAAAAAAGAATAAAATATGCTGAGTTTAACTGAATTAAACAGGTGAAAGAAACCGTAGACTGAGAAGAAGTCAAGAATTCAATCCTAGAACAGAGAGGATATTACTTAACCACCAGATCTCTTGTTTTCTCTGTCAGTGAAATGGGATTCTTGAAGGATATGCTTTCAAAGATTCCTCTTGGTGTCTGCATCCTCTATTTCTACAGCCACTTCAGTTTGTCTTTAGACAAAGACAAAACCACTAATCTTAAGGTCTTTTGACTACTAAGCAAGACATCAGACTCTCCTCCTCTGAGGAAGTCACTATGCTTAATATTTCCAGTGTGAGTCAGAATTCTTGACTCTGTAGACCAATTCCTTGGTGCCCAAGGCTATTGGCAAAGGTTGAACAGAAGGACCTGATTACACTATGACATCAGGATCTGAAGATAAGCTGTGTGCACTCAACTTTCTACCACATCTCGTCTCAGCTTTCAGCTTTGTTGCCACAGAGTAGCAAGACTCACAAAGAGAGCTTTGGCATGAGAAATAATACCCACTATTCTGTCTGGAAATAAACTCTTACTATTTTAATTGACTCTACATTTTATCCAATCATTCAACAAATATATTTTGAGCAACTACTATGAGCCAGACCTTATGTGAAATGCCTGCAGTAAAAGAATGAAGGAGAGAGAAATTATTTGTGCCCTGTTATGGCTTAAGTCTAGCGGAAGAGACAGGCAAGAAATCACACAATTGCAATTCACTCTGTGGAAAGTAACGTGATGGTCAAGTGCAAGATGCTATGAGGTCACAGAGAAGAGTTACCTCATCCAGACTTAGGGATCAGAGAATCTTGGTCAGAGGATATGAAGTTGAAACAAAGATTTAAAAGATGGCTATGATTTAGCTATGGCTATGACACAGAGAGCAGAGAAGATATTGCTGAACAGAGAAATTATCTCCTAGTGGTCCAAAGGGAAGACAGTAGGTTTGGGCATTGAAAAAAAAGATCAGTCTGGACAGACCAGAGAGCTGGTGAGGAGTACTGAGAGGGCAGGCTAGAGAAGCTGACCATGGCCAGCCCTTGAAGTCTGTGGAAGTCACTCGAACAGTTTGAACCCCTATCCTATGATCAATAGGGAGTAATTGAAGCGCTCAGGACATGGGAAGACATAACCAAATACTTCAAAGGCTCATCGTCCCTGGACTTTGAAAAAAATTTTTTTTTCATGTGGCAGTAAGAGTACAAGCAGTAAAATAAGAAATGATGGCATTTGGGCCAGAGTGGTGGCAATGAGAATGGAGAAAAATAGACAGACTTGAGATATATAAAGCAAGTATATTTTGTAGGAGATTTAAGCATCTTCCTTAGCTCTTGATAGTATTTTCCTGTCTTATTTCCTGGACTGTGTTGCTTAACCATATGCCAGGCTATGAAAAGGACAAGATGATAATGTCTGCTAATGATTTCTCAAGGCCAAGTGTTACTTACCTGTCTTGTCCTATAAAGGCCAACTTAATGTGTTGATACCATCATTCATTCCTTCATTCTTTCATCCCAGAATATGTTTGTTGAGTACCTACTGTATGCCAGGCAGCACTCTCAACACAGGAGACATGATAGAGTGATGAAGACACCAGTTTCACAGAATTTATGGTCCATGGGTTGCAGACAAAATAAAGTAGATGAATAAATGAAAAATGTAACCTCAGATAGTTCCATCACAGAGGGTAGTGAAATAGTGACGAGAAATAGCCAGTTCATGTGGAAGGATCAGAAAAGGTGTCTCTGAAAGGGGGACATCTGAGCTGACACCTGAGTTCTGAGAAACCCACAAAAATATCTGGGTGGAGGGGTCCTAGGAGAGGGAGCAGTGAAAGAAAAAGACTTAAAGTGAGACACCCACCCTGGCCACTGTATTCAGTGATGCAACCTAGTTCTCCTTGCTGCTTGATCTTGAACCTGCCCCACTTTTTTAATAAAGGATTTTGGAATGAGAGCGTGCTCAGTCGTGTCCAACTCTTTGCGATCTCATGGACCATAGCTCGCCAGGCTCCTCTGTCTGTGGAATTTTCCAGGCAAGAATACTGGAGTGGGTTGCCATTTCCCCCTCTAGGGGATCTTCCTGACCCAGGATCGAACCTATGTCTCCGCGTTTCCTGCATCTCCTGCACTGTTGGAAGCCCNTTGAAACAAAGATTTAAAAGATGGCTATGATTTAGCTATGGCTATGACACAGAGAGCAGAGAAGATATTGCTGAACAGAGAAATTATCTCCTAGTGGTCCAAAGGGAAGACAGTAGGTTTGGGCATTGAAAAAAAAGATCAGTCTGGACAGACCAGAGAGCTGGTGAGGAGTACTGAGAGGGCAGGCTAGAGAAGCTGACCATGGCCAGCCCTTGAAGTCTGTGGAAGTCACTCGAACAGTTTGAACCCCTATCCTATGATCAATAGGGAGTAATTGAAGCGCTCAGGACATGGGAAGACATAACCAAATACTTCAAAGGCTCATCTTCCCTGGACTTTGAAAAAAATTTTTTTTTCATGTGGCAGTAAGAGTACAAGCAGTAAAATAAGAAATGATGGCATTTGGGCCAGAGTGGTGGCAATGAGAATGGAGAAAAATAGACAGACTTGAGATATATAAAGCAAGTATATTTTGTAGGAGATTTAAGCATCTTCCTTAGCTCTTGATAGTATTTTCCTGTCTTATTTCCTGGACTGTGTTGCTTAACCATATGCCAGGCTATGAAAAGGACAAGATGATAATGTCTGCTAATGATTTCTCAAGGCCAAGTGTTACTTACCTGTCTTGTCCTATAAAGGCCAACTTAATGTGTTGATACCATCATTCATTCCTTCATTCTTTCATCCCAGAATATGTTTGTTGAGTACCTACTGTATGCCAGGCAGCACTCTCAACACAGGAGACATGATAGAGTGATGAAGACACCAGTTTCACAGAATTTATGGTCCATGGGTTGCAGACAAAATAAAGTAGATGAATAAATGAAAAATGTAACCTCAGATAGTTCCATCACAGAGGGTAGTGAAATAGTGACGAGAAATAGCCAGTTCATGTGGAAGGATCAGAAAAGGTGTCTCTGAAAGGGGGACATCTGAGCTGACACCTGAGTTCTGAGAAACCCACAAAAATATCTGGGTGGAGGGGTCCTAGAGAGGGAGCAGTGAAAGAAAAAGACTTAAAGTGAGACACCCACCCTGGCCACTGTATTCAGTGATGCAACCTAGTTCTCCTTGCTGCTTGATCTTGAACCTGCCCCACTTTTTTAATAAAGGATTTTGGAATGAGAGCGTGCTCAGTCGTGTCCAACTCTTTGCGATCTCATGGACCATAGCTCGCCAGGCTCCTCTGTCTGTGGAATTTTCCAGGCAAGAATACTGGAGTGGGTTGCCATTTCCCCCTCTAGGGGATCTTCCTGACCCAGGATCGAACCTATGTCTCCGCGTTTCCTGCATCTCCTGCACTGTTGGAAGCCCTGTATCACGTTCTAGCTGCTATACGCTTTACATTTTCATCTTCTTTATTGTTTGGTGTCTATCTTATTTGACTGGAACATAAGTTTCAAGAGGGCAAGGAGATTTCCCTGTTCTGTCCACTGCTCTCTTCCCAGCAGGTAGGAGAGTTCCTGGAACACACCTGGTGCTCAAACATTTTTCAAGTTAATGCATTCAAGAGTGAATAATAAGTGCTTTGAAATAGAAATCAGGGCCATGTGACTTGAGCTCAGGAATGTAGGTAAGTGGAATATAACATGAAATAGGGATGAGGAAATCGATCATGCAGCGCTGTGTAGACCACAGAAAAAGGGTCTAGTTTTTATTTTTAAAACCCCTCTACTAGAGAGGTTTGAGTNGAGCTCAGGAATGTAGGTAAGTGGAATATAACATGAAATAGGGATGAGGAAATCGATCATGCAGCGCTGTGTAGACCACAGAAAAAGGGTCTAGTTTTTATTTTTAAAACCCCTCTACTAGAGAGGTTTGAGTGAAGGCATGAAGAAATTGGATTTACATTTTGAGCAGACCTCGCTGAGTGCTGTGTGGAGAATGTATTTTAGAGCGTGAGGATGGAGTAGAAGCAGAGAAGTCTGCTGGAGAGTGAAGTCTTCGGTGGCTCCTAAGCCCATTTCCTCAGGCTTGATGGGCTGCTCCTCGCACACTATCCTTCAAGTACAATTTGCATTATCTTTACCATAATGCATTATGGGGAATCTGCCAATTTCCTTTCTCCTGGCATGGCCAGAGGTAACAACAGCCTGGAGCCTGGCGCAGAGCTCATTTGGAGGAGCATCTTTTATGTCAAGGAAGCATAAACATCCTTCAGAGATGCAGCCTTGATTAAAAATACATGGATACTCTGTGGATCTGAGCAGAAGACATATGGTCTTTGATTGTCTGGCTTTTTCACTTCATATGAGAACATTATGGGGCTGCACTAGGGCTGAGGAGACACATTTCACTCTCTCAGAGGGGCTGTGTACGCTTTTCCTTACCCTCCTGGTCCCCCATCAGCCGCCACCCCTTAGAGACTGAACAGTTCAGTTAATTCCTGTTTAACTCAACTTTTGATTTTGTCACAGGAGTGTTTTCCTTTGCCTTTTCTTCTGCCCTTCCTTATGGAGATGAGGACTTGCTATACCCCAAAGATGAGGACAGCTTTCACGCCATTACTCCCATCTTGCAAGGTGAATTAACTAATTTTTCTATGAAGCATTCACCCCACACACTTTCTGTTTCCACTTACGCCGCACTGACCCATTCTGATGCCTTGCTCAGTGTGAGGAACGAGCCAACATGATAGTTATGACAACAGAGTCTATTGTCATGAACAAACCAACCAAGAGGTTAGGTCTGAATCCTGAATTTATCGTAAGCTACCTGTGAGATCCTGGGTCAAGCTCATTGGTAGCTTTGACCGACAAGTCTCTTCTGTGATGAGGATAGGACAGTTCTTGTATTCCGTTGGGTGCTTATTGTGAAACCATGCCCTGAGGTTATACTGTATCAAGGGCTTAACACACTGCCAGGGGCATAGCAACTCCCATAGAAACTCTGGCTTCTCTTATTGCTTCAATATTTCTATATGTGCTCTACATGTATTAGATTCTTAATTAATGTTTCCCTTAAATGAACCGCTTAAGGGCAGTTATGATACATTATGAACTGAAGGTGCCAGTTCAATGCTCCGTCTTTCTCTGTGATGACTTTGTGAATTGCACCAGGCTGATGTATTGTTCCTCTGTCCTTCTCTCATGTACAGCTGAAACCCTTCTGCTTTCATTCAGCATGGTACAGGAATGAACACCACCAGTGGAAAAACTGCCNGCTGCAGTCCATGGGGTTGCAAAGAGCTGGACACGACTGAGCGACTGAACTGAGGTGAATTTTTGAAGATTGCACAGCTTTCAGTGCTAGCAACAAATCTACAACCTAAGTTAGCCTGATAACAAAGTGTGACCCATTTCCCAAAATAGATTCCTGAAATAGATCTTCCCATCATGGTGAGCTGGTGCTGGCTGGTGAAAGGCAATTGTGTGCATTCCTCAGCTCGTGATGTCATTTAGTAGCTTGAAATCAGTAATGGTGGAAATATTTACACCCTGGAAATTGGCACCTGCTAAAAATCAGGGTCTTTTGGGGGATGGGGGGCAGATTAGCCTCTTGATTGACTTATACTGGCACATCACTGCTCCTAAACTAGACTGAAATTCCGTTCATTTATTCAGTTTTTGTTGAGGCCCTCCTATTTTACAAGCTTATGGTTGTCACCAGAGAGAAAAATAGTAATACAATGATCCCCAACTTCAGAAATATACAATAGCAAAACTGATATGGAATTAAACCAAAGACCACAATATCTGACAAGTATCAAAGCAAGATGTAGAAAGTCATCTCATTGTGCAATAAAGAAAACAAGGACTAGGGCTTTTATAAGTAAATTATAGTTTGTAAATTCCTAATAGAACTTATTCAAACAGACCCTACTTAACTCCTTAACTTTCAAATTATAGAAAATATAACTCANGTCATCTCATTGTGCAATAAAGAAAACAAGGACTAGGGCTTTTATAAGTAAATTATAGTTTGTAAATTCCTAATAGAACTTATTCAAACAGACCCTACTTAACTCCTTAACTTTCAAATTATAGAAAATATAACTCAAATGGACATAAGCAATAAAGGTCTTTTTTTTTTTAATCATTGCTCTTTGGTCTTTTTTTTTTTTTTTTTTGATAGCTTCGTTATTAAAAACTATCCACTCGATTTTCCATCTGCCCCAAATAACTTTCTCCTCCTCAGATAATCAGACCTAGTCATTCAGTTACATCTTACCTTTTAATTCTCAGAGTAAATGGCATCTCTCCAGAAATCCATGATCACCCATACAAAGTGGCTCAGTGGTAAAGAATCCACTGTCAAGCAGGAGACAGGTTTGATCCCTGGGTCAGGAAGATCACCTGGGGAAGGAAATGGCAATCCACTCCAGTATTCTTGCCTGGAAGATTCCATGGACAGAGGAGCCTGGTGGGGTATAGTCCATGGGATCACAAAGAGTCAGACATGATTGAGTACACACATGCCATAAGATTAGAGTGTCTCCTAATCACATTATTCTGTGTTGTGAGTTGAATTGCGTCCCCTCCCTCCCATCCCAGAATGATAATTTGTTGAAATCTAAACTCCCATTGCCTCAGAATGTGATTTATTTTGGAAATAGAGTTTTTTGCAGATATAATTAGTTAAGATGGGCATAAGAGTAGTACAAGAGTGTGCCCTAACCCAGCATGATTGGTGTCTTTATGAAAAGGATGACTTTGGACACAGAAGCATATAGACTCAGGGAGAAGGCAGTGTGAAGATAATAGGAGGAAACACCATGCAAGGATGAAGGCAGAAACCGCGGTAATGTATCCGTAGCCAAGCAATGCCAAGATGTCAGCACATCGCCAGGAGCTGGGAGGGAGGCCTGGGGCAGATTCTGTACCACAGCCCTCAGAAAGGCCCGGTCTGCCAACCGTAGACCTAGGACTTCTAATGCTCAGAATCGTGAGGCACAAACGTCTGTGGTTTAAGACCTCTGGCTAGTGGTTCTTGGTTATGGCGGCCCTGGGACATGAATGTGCTCTATTCCAGCTTTATCATTCTACTTCTCTTTTTGTTTGCTTCGTTGTTAGTTTTGATCCTTTTCTTCTTACACTGGAATATAGGAACCTCTTGTTTGATGCTATTGCTGGTTTTAGACCATTGGCTCCCATATACTAAATGCTCAAAAAATGTTTTTGGAAACAATAGAGTCTATTGACTCACCCAGCTTAAGAAAAGGCTGCACATATAATTTTAAGCAAGGTTTGATCAAACAACTTGATGAAATCACCAAGATCTATAGTCTCTCTCTCTCTCTCTGTCTCATTGAGGTGTCAGCTTCATCCTAGGTCCAAGTTCTCTAGAACAAGTCAGATGGCTCCTGTTCATCTCAGACTCCATCACTCAGCGTTTTCAACTATAAGCAAAATAAGTCTCCAAAAATTAGAAAAAAATTCAAATGATTCTGGATGGCAATNCACCCAGCTTAAGAAAAGGCTGCACATATAATTTTAAGCAAGGTTTGATCAAACAACTTGATGAAATCACCAAGATCTATAATCTCTCTCTCTCTTTCTTTCTGTCTCACTGAGGTGTCAGCTTCATCCTAGGTCCAGGTTCTCTAGAACAAGTCAGATGGCTCCTGTTCATCTCAGACTCCATCACTCAGTGTTTTCAACTATAAGCAAAATAAGTCTCCAAAAATTAGAAAAAAATTCAAATGATTCTGGATGGCAACAGATGAGATGGGTATTTTCTCCTTGGGGTTTCATGGTCCACATTTAAAAAGCAGCAGAAGAGAAAGAAGGCACTTCTCTGTTGACACGAAAGAAGATATTGACCCAATTCTCACTTGTCCTCATGGACCCAAATTGTGCAAGTCACGGGCGTATCCCTGGTCCACTGACCACACTAGTACGGCCAGGAGCTTGGGATGGGCAAGGTTGCACGGGTAAACTAAAGCCGTGGACACTGGGGTGGGGTCGTGTCTGTGAACGCTCATGTCCGACTCTTTTTGGCCCCATGGACTGTAGCCCACCAGGCTCCTCTGTCCATGGAAATTTCCAAGCAAGAATGCTGGAGTGGTTTGCCATTTCCTTCTAGAGGGGATCTTCCCGACTCAGGGGTCAAATCCACATCTCTTGTATCTCCTCTGTTCCCAGGCAGGTTCTTTACCACTGTGCCTCCTGGGAAGCCTGGGAGTGGGGTCTCTGGCACCCAAAACTGAAGGACTTCACGGGCGGGGGGGAAAGGGGAGTTGGAGGCTGACATACAGCCCAAAANTGGAGTGGTTTGCCATTTCCTTCTAGAGGGGATCTTCCCGACTCAGGGGTCAAATCCACATCTCTTGTATCTCCTCTGTTCGCAGGCAGGTTCTTTACCACTGTGCCTCCTGGGAAGCCTGGGAGTGGGGTCTCTGGCACCCAAAACTGAAGGACCTCACGGGCTGGGGGGAAAGGGGAGTTGGAGGCTGACATACAGCCCAAAACACTCACCACATTGTCCAAATATACAAAGATATTTTAAACCTTTAGAGCCGCTGGCCTCCACCAGCATTACCTAACAGGGACAAACAGGTCCTATGTCTGAATTGACGTCTTTGCTCTGTTGTTCTTCCAAAAATCTTTCAGACTCACTGCTTTGTTTGCTCTACATAAATCAGATTCACATTAAACTGACATTTGCATTACTCACACTCTTTTTTTTCCAGAATGATGACTCACTAAATGGATCTGAGTGGCTTCAAAAGATTTTCCATACCTCAAAAGCACCCAACTGACCCTTTAAAGATAGAGAGCCTATTTTAAAATAGACAGATTCCTGAATATGGGTCTTAGTATATAAACCAATCATTAAACATGGCACTATCTATAATTCAGAAAGAGAGAAGGTAGAACATTTCTACAAATTTATTTTTGTTATTGTTGTGGAGGGAGGATTATTCCCTTCACCAACTGGTTTTATGTTTTTCTTTTCTTTATTATTTTTTTTTTATCCTTTTAGTTTTCTTGATTGATGCTCTGGGTAAAAGCTTCAGATGAACCAAATTTCTGCTAAAAGCTGTACTTATGTGATTCTCTCAAACCACTAGCATTTAAAGGCAAGAACGCACTCGTTTCTAGGGTATAAAATAAAAGGATTTAAGAACACAATTAGTTACTTGTTCCAGCAATTAGAGCCGAGTTTAATTACAAACTAACCTCTTGATAGACCATTTGACAGTCAGCGCAAAGTGAGAGAAAGGCATCAGGAAACTGCTAGGAGCAGCAGCAAAAGAACTTTTCCACGTATTTATTTTTGTTTCCATGCTCTTCCTGCCTGGCCTTGCTTGTGTCAGGGTAAGGGAACAGAGTTCGTTCTTGAGAATGAACCATCTTTTAACTTAGCAACAGGGTTGCTTGCTCTCCCACCTGAGAGCCAAGTTGGGATCCTGGATTCATTACTCACCTCACACTAATGTACCCAGTGTGTTTCCTCTCCAGCCCCCGAGACACGTCTGTTTTCCTAGTGGTGAGAAGGGCACCCAGGGCGTTCACAACTGAAAATATTACAGCACACTGGGGTTTAAAGATCATCTGATCAGCTCAGAAGTGTTACAGACACACACACCTGAGTTCTGCAGAGGTTGTGACTCACCCGAGGGCACCAGGGTGGGACTGATCTGAGACCTCAACCTGGGATTCTAGAGGTTAAGTGGAACATACGCCACTCTTTGGAACAAAGTAAAGGTTTATGCTTCCTGTAGTTGCATTGGAGTAATTTATTGTCTTCCTGTTAGCATTTCCAAAAATGGACCCCTCAGAAAGATAAATAAGAGGCCATTCTTTCAATGCTGCATTTTCCCCCTTAAGTACCAGAGCTCAGATCCATTTACTGGGTGTGCTACACTGATGTGGCTTTATGCAAGCCGTGCTGGCCCTGTGCTCAGAGCCAATTACATTAGAGGCAGAACCCAGCTAAGTGGGAGAAAGCGTGTGGTTAAGAATTAGGAGAATTGGCACCAAGCCCTATTCTGCTATTTACTAGCTGTAAGTAAGCCTTCTCACCTGAATCATTTTACATTCCCTTCCTTCTGAATGGGAAACAATTTTTTTTTACCCAATATTGCTCCTATTCAGCAAATATTATTGAGTACCTACTATGTGCCAGAAACTATACCAGGTTCCATAATAGCAATATGGTAGAAACCAAAGCTCCTGATCTCACAGAGCTTATGTTACAATCTGGAAAGGCCTCTGACAAGATGGATGTTTAAACAGAGAGATGAAAAAAGTAAAGGAATCTGTCATGTGACAGCCCAGAAGAGAAGCACGCAAAACTGAGGGATGAGCAAATTTCCTGAGCCACGTCTGACCTAGTGCAGGAAAGCCACACTTTTTATAAGGATCAAATGTTTAGCATCTGAAATAATAAGGAGAAAACTGTAAATTTCTGTGCTAATATACTGTGATGCTTTTATCAGCGGGAACCACATTCTTGTTAAGAGGACAGGTGAGTGATTTACAGTTTTCAGGATTTTTCCTGATTTTCTAAAATCAATGTATAATACTATCATAAATTATTTCTTTAAAAAGTTATTAAATTATAAAATTTGGATCTAATAAACACTGCATGAGACAGTAGATTCTTAAGTCTGATAGGCTGGGTGGGAATATTGACTCCACTATTTGCTAGCTTTGTGATTTTAAACTACTTTTTAACTTAAATCCTGCAAATCTCAGTTTCCTCCTCTGTGAAAGAGAGGCTGGAAAATATGTCCCTGGAGGGGTTTTGTAAGACTATAACAGTATCTGGAAGGTCAAGGACACAGCCTAGTGGAGGGTCCTGGGAAGTGCTCTGTCAAGGTAAACTCTTTCAACAGTATAATTAGGGAGGTTGGGGTGCTCACTGGTCCTCATTTCTCTTATAACAATGTACTCCATTCCCAGAGAAAAAAGTGCCACTAAGCCAAGGAACCTGCTAGAATTACCACCACCCACGATTTGTTTTCTAAAATATATTGCAGAAGCAGTTTCAATTCCGAATGCTGGTGTGAAGCGATCTACTGTCAAGTCCCTGATTCTGTTGTCAAAGAGAAAGAGAAAGAAGTGTCCTCTGCCATACTCCCCACTCCGGCGAGAGGCGGCTTGTTCCTTTAGCCCCTATGGTGTACTTCACTGCAGCGGCGAAGGTCAATGACACTGGTCCACTGAGTTGCAGGGCTGAGGTCACAGTAGGATGCAGACACTGTGACCTCTGTGACCTCTATTCAGCGCTCTTTGCCCTCACCTACAATGTCAAAATTCATCATAAAGTGGCAGGTATCTCATGGACACTGGCCCTATTTCATTAAAATATACCATAGTCTCCTTAAAAAAAATACAATCTTAATCAACTCATGAAGAGTACATCACATACCTTATTCCTAGATTATGCTTTCTACTAAAAATAAGACATGCATAGACACGGGAATACCAGACCACCTTATCTACCTCCTGAGAAACCTGTATGCAGGTTCAAGAAGCAACAGTTAGAACCAGACATGGAAAAACGGACTGGTTCAAAATTGGGAAAGGAGTACATCAGCGCTGTATATTGTCACCCTGCTTATTTAACTTATACACAGATTACATCAGGCAAAATGCCAGGCTGAATGAATCACAGACTGGATTCAAGATTGCTGGGAGAAATATCAATAACCTCAGATATGCAGATGACACCAAACTAACAGCAGAAAGTGAAGAGGAACTAAAGAGCCTCTTGATGAAGGTGAAAGAGAAGAGTGAAAACACTGGCTTAAAACTCTGCATTCAAAAGACTAAGATCACGGCATCCAGTCCCATCACTTCATGGCAAATAGATGGGGGAATAATGGAAACAGTGACAAACTTTATTTTCTTGGCTCCAAAATCAATGCAAACAGTGACTGCAGCCATGAAACTAAAAGACACATGCTCCTTGGAAGAAAAGCGATGACAAATCTAGACAGCATGCCAAAAAACAGAGACAACACTTCGCCAATAAAGGTCTATATAGTCAAAGCTCTGGCTTTTCCAGTATGCATGTATGGATTTGGGAGTTGGACCACAAAAAAGGCTGAGCACCAAAGAATTGATGCTTTTGAATTGTGGTGTTGGAGAAGACTCTTGAGAGTCTCTTGGATTGCAAGGAGATCAAACCAGTGAATCCTAAAGGAAATCAACCTGAATATTCATTGGAAAGACTGATGTTGAAGCTGAAGCTCCAATAATTTGGCCACTTCATGCAAAGAGCTGATTCATTGGAAAAGATCCTGATGCTGGGAAAGATTGAAGGCAGGAGAAGAAGGGGATGACAGAGGATGAGAGGGTTGGATGGCATCATTGAGTCAATGGACATGAGTTTGAGCAAACTCTGGGAAATAGTGAAGGACAGGGAAGCCTGGCTTGCTACAGTCCATGGTGTCACAAAGAGTAGAACATGACTGAGTGCCCAACAGCAAGAACAACAAAGAGCCCGGAGAGTTTCCTGCTATTTATCAGGAACTTACTCTTTTTAGAAGCAGAGCTTTTAGATATTGAGTCACAAGTTCCTTTGAGAATCCAATTAAAGTCATGAACGCTGGACAGTTATCCAAAATGCTCTTTCAGGAAAACAGTAATTCACATGACTGCCTGAGACCACAGTCGTTCTGAAAACAAACCGGCCCCCTGTTGTAATAATTTCATGCTTGTAGTTCCTTGGTTTCCCGTTGTCTTGACTATTTTATAGTTCATAGGGTGACTCTGACTAATCTTCCAAAGGTGTGGCTATTTCTTTTCTAAATAAATTTTTATTAGGATATAGTTGATTTATAATGATTTACAACACTTACAATAAATATTGTGTTAGTTTCAGTTCTGCAATACAGTGACTCTATTATACATACAGCCACTCTTTTCTAGATACTTTTCCCTTATAGGCCATTACAGAGCACTGCGTCAGTTCCCTGTTGCATGCAGTAGGTCCTTATTGGCCATCTATTTTATATATAATAGTGTGTATATGTCAACCTCAGTCTTCCAGTTGATCCCTCCCCCATACACCCCAGTAACCATAAGTTTATTTTCTACATCTGTAACTCTATTTCTGTCTTGTAAATAAGTTCATTTGTAGCCTTGTTTTAGATTCCGCATACAAGCAATACTGTATGATATCTGTCTTTCTCAATCTGACTCACTTCATTCAATATGAGAATCTATCCATGATGCTCATGATATGAGGTCTATCCATGCTGCTACAAATGGCATTTATTTTGTTATTAATATTATTTGCTGAATAATATTACATTGTATATATGTTCCACATGTTCTTTATCCATGCCTCTGATGATGGACATTTAGGTTGCTCCCATGTTTGGCTACTGTAAATACTGCTACAATGGACATTGGGGTCATGTATCTTGTAGTCACGTACAGATATAAGAGTTGGACTATAAAGAAGGCTGAGCCCTGAAGAATTGATGCTTTTGAACTGTGGTGTTGGAGAAGACTTTTCAAAGTCCTTAGGACTGCAAGGAGATCAAACCAGTCCATCCTAAAGGAGATCAGTCCTGACTATTCATTGGAGGGACTGATGCTGAGGCTAAGACCCCAATACTTTGGCCACCTGATGTGAAGGGCTGACGCGCTGGAAAAGACCCTCATCTTGGGAAACATTGAAGGCAGGAGGAGAAGGGGGTGACCGAGGATGAGATGGTTGGATGGCATCACTGACTCGATGGATATGAGTTTGAGCAAGCTCTGGGAGATGGGGAAGGACAGGGAAGCCTGACTTGCTGCAGTCCATAGAGCTGCAAAGAGTCGGACGTGACTGAGAGACTGAACAGCCACAATCTTGGAATTCTGGGGAGATTCCTGAAGCAGAGACGTATCCTCCGTCACGTCTAACCATCACTCTCCGTTCAGCAGTGTTTGCCAAGGCTCCTGAGTTCACAGAGCTTCCCCTAAGTCAGGCAGCCTGGGGAGACCTTTTTGGTGGAGCCTAGAGGCATTCATCTGGAAGAAGGTAACTGCACAGTTTCTTCCCCCTCATTATGAGACCGTGTGGAAGAACCCTCTTGCCAATGCAGGAGACATCAGAGAAGTAGGTTCAATCCCTCAGGAATATGCCCTGGAGAAGGAAATAGCAACCCACTCCAGTATTCTCGCCTGGAAATCCCATGGACAGAGAAGCGTGGCAGGCTACAGTCCATTGGGTCGCAAAGAGTCGGACACTACTGAAACGTCTTAGCACATGGAGTGACACACACCACTTCCACAAAATATTTGTTTGTTTAATCTGCTTCACAGTGTTCTCATTCTAATTGATTTATCAAGTTTATGTATCATCTGGTAGATATAAAATTAGAAGTTTAGTCCCTGTATTCAGTGAGTCAACAATCAAATCAAATTACTCATATCACTGGTAATATTATTCTTTGTATTTAGATACACTGATAATTCACAATCAATGATGGCAAACGTCTATAGAGTAACCAGGATATGCAGACATCATTTAATCAAATGCTTAAAGCAGTCCTGTGCAATGGGCTTTGCCAGTCTTTGATCACAGATGAGAAAAATGAGGCAGAAACAGGGTGAATAACTTGCTCAAAGTTATACATCTTCTAAATGGCAGAATATCCATTTGTTTGACTCTGGTCTTTTCCTTTGCTTGCCATTCATTTGTGTTAGGATAGTTTTCTAGGCACAATTAAGTTCTCTATTTTACCACAATTGGGCTGTAGGTTTTCTTATAAGCGACTCTTTTTACCAAAAGCGCCAGTCTAAGTTCAATGCAGGATACAGGATGCTTGGGGCTGGTGTACGGGATGATCCAGGGAGGTGGGGTGGGGAGGGAGGTGGGAGGGGGCTTCGGCATTGGGAGATTGTGTACACCTGTGGCTGATTCATGTCAATGTATGGCAAAACCAATACAGTACTGTAAAATAGAATAAAGCATTAAAAAGAAAAGAAACTACGCCTTGAGCATAGTGAGATGACTTAAACACAAACTTGTCCGTCAACACGCAAACCTGGGATCCAAACAGCAATGTCTTGGCTTTAATTTGAGTGTGCACACATGCACACACACCCCATCTAGAGGAAAATGTGCAAAGAAAAACATAAATTAGGAAATTCGAATCAAAGGTGAGGGGCGGAATGACAACACACTTACGAGGTAGACAAGGGAGTCCAGGAAATACTCAGGATGCCAGAAATCTGAATGCTCACACCACTACTTTCTTAAGCAGAGTGTTTTAGATGGAATTGTACCTTATCTTAGCATCTGATGGTTCTGAGTGCTGATATGATTTAGTGAAGATCTCAAGATTCACCAGTTTGTGAAAAAGTATTTATTCCTATAATGACTAACTTCAGACTGATCTATCTCCTATTATTTTTTTAATCTATCTTGGCTTTGTTTGCCTTGGCTAGTTTCCATCCTGTTGACAAACTTGCCACATTACCTCCTCAGAGTCAGAAGGGGGAGAGAGAGGAGATAATTCCCAGAGGAGGGGATTTATGTCTATGTGTGTCTGTGTGTGTATGAGAGAGAGAGAGAGAGAGAGAGAGAGAGAGAGAGGACTGTGTGTATAGTTTGAAAAGGGGTATAGCAAACTTCCATTTTTATGGTCTATTTGCAATCTCTCTGTTAAATTTTCCCTTTCATTTTCTTTTTCTAAAGGTGGAATTATTTGCTTTGAAACTTAAAATGATACAAATGAAGATGACAAGGTTTTCATTTTTACCCAGTGGGGCCCAGGGAGCACGGGACGACTGAGAGACATTGTATAGACAGCATCCCCATCTTTGTCCCAGATCCTCAGATTGACCTGATTGTGTGCTTCTCCCCTCCTCCCCCGCCCTCAGGGAATGGTCTCCCAGGATGCACCACTGCTGCTGCTGCTGAGTCGCTTCAATTGTGTCTGACTCTGCGACCCCATAGACGGCAGCCCACCAGGCTCCTTCATCCCTGGGATTTTCCAAGCAAGAACACTGGAGTGGGTTGCCATCGCCTTCTACAATGCATGAAAGTGAGAAGTGAAAGTGAAGTCGTTCAGTCATGTCCAACTCTTTGAGACCTCATGGACTACAGCCCACCATGCTCCTCCATCCATGGGACTTTCCAGGCAAGAGCACTGGAGTGGGGTGCCATCGCCTTCTCCAGGATGCACCACTAGAACCCTATAAAACAAACTGCTTGTGCTAGCAACAAGCTCTTCAGGGCTATTTGAGTTTCTGTCTTGACTCTCGATGGCTTCATGAACTAGTGTTTGGAGTGAATGAGGGTGACCTAAGCAGAGGCAGTAACAATCCTTTGACTACATGCCCCTTACTACTACTGCTACTGCTGCTACTGCTNCATCCATACATGACCACTGGAAAAACCATAGCATTGACTAGAAGGACCTTTGTTGGCAAAGTAATGTCTCTGCTTTTGAAAATGCTATCTAGGTTAGTCATAACTTTCCTTCCAAGGAGTAAGTGTCTTGTAAGCTCATGGCTGCAGTCACCATCTGCAGTTTTTTTGGAGCCCAGAAAAATAAAGTCTGACACTGTTTCCATTGTTTCCTCATCTATTTCTCCTGAAATGATGGGACCAGATGCCATGATCTTCATTTTCTGAATGTTGAGCTTTAAGCCAACTTTTTCGCTATCTTCTTTAACTTTCATCAAGCGGCTTTTTAGTTCCTCTTCACTTTCTGCCATAAGGGTGATGTCATGTGCATATCTGAGGTGATTGATATTTCTCCCAGCAATCTTGATTCCAGCTTGTGCTTCTTCCAGCCCAGCATTTCTCATGATTTACTCTGCATAGAAGTTAAATAAGCAGGGTGATAGTATACAGCCTTGACGTACTCCTTTTTCTATTTGGACCCAGTCTGTTGTTCCATGTCCAGTTCTAACTGGTGCTTCCTGACCTGCATATAGGTTTTTCAAGAGGCAGGTCAGGTGGTCTGGTATTCCCATGTCTTTCAGAGTTTTCCACAGTTTATTGTGATCCACACAGTGATGTGAAGATTACATGAGATAAATCTTAAGAATTTGACACTGTTGCTGGCACATAGAAATACTTAATGAACAAAGGTTGAAATACCAATGGTGATGACAGCAGCAAGAGCAATACAAGTAAAATAGATAATCATTATCATTCTTCCCCTTTTCTCTTGCTAATTTCCTTGAGTCCTCTTCTCTGGAAGTAGCAGGGAGGGAAGTGGCCTACTGTTTAATACCATCACAGAAGAGACTGGCAAGGGAGGTACCAGTAGGGAAACCATCCCTTGAGAAAATAGAAGCCACCAGAAAGGAGCCTCTTCTTGTCTCAGTAATAAATCCACAGCCCGCCTCCTTTGGTATTCATCTTCTATTGAAAGTCACACCCTCTGTGGGCACTCTAGATGTTACCATTCTCATTGGTTCAAGGGCTTTCCCTCTGTACATATTCCCTTTTCCCTAGTTTCTGCAATGTCACACTCACTCTCTACTGAATCATGTTACATCTGTGTACATAATACAGTATCACCCGTTAGGTAAAAGAAACCCCCTTCTGACCTCGTATTCTCTTCCAGCTCCTGTTTCATTTCTCTGTTCCACCCCTTAACGTTGCTTAGTTGCCGCCTCAATTCCCTCATCTTACATTCATCCTTCAACCCATTCCATTTAGGTTTCTATCACTATCATGCTGGAATATAGGTAGTCAAAGTCACCAGTAACCTCCAAGTTCAAAACCAATGGATATCTGTTGTCCTTGCCTCCACAGCCCCTTTCAACACAGTCAGTGACTCGCTCCTTTAAACACATTTTCCTCACTCTATTTCCACAGGCACTTCAAGCTTAAGGTGAATAGAACTTAACTGAACTGAATAAGCTTGGGAGGAAAGCTGAATAATTCTTTTCCTTAACTGTCCTCTTTTTGGTAAATTAATCCAATATAGACCTGGATTTTCAAGGCAGAAACAGATTCTCTTTGATTTTAATTCTCTTCTCACTCTTGCTTTTCCTTTGTATGTCCATTTCTCTCTTATCACTCATATCCAATCCACTATTAATCCATCAGTAAAAGCAGAATCTCCTCCAAATGAATCCTGAGTTTATTAATTTTGTTTTCACCTTCACTGCCACTATCCTCCTGAACTCTCACTGGAATATCACAACACTTCCTAACTGTTCTTCTACTTCGTAACCATATTCTTTCCATCCATCATCTCAGTTCAGTTCAGTTCAGTTGCTCAGTCATATCTGACTCTTTGTGACTCCATGGACTGCAGCACACCAGGGTTCCCTGTCCACAACCAACTTCCGAAGCTTGCTCAAACTCATGTCCATCGAGTCGGTGAAGCCATCCAATCATCTCATCTTCTGTCATCCCCTTCTCCTGCATTCAATCTTTTCCAGCATCACAGTCTTCCAACAATTTGGTTCTTTAAATCAGGTGACCAAAATATTGGAGCTTCAGCTTGAGCATTGGTCCTTCCAATAAGTGTTCAGGATCAGTTTCCTTGAGGATTGACTGGTTTGATCTCCTTACTGTCCAAGGGACTGTCAAGTCTTCTCCATCACCACAGTTCAAAAGCATTAATTCTTCATTGTTCAGCTTTCTTTTGTCTTTTTTTTAAAAGTAAGCAATGAAAATAATTTTATTTATGAAAATACTTACTGTTATTTATGTTTAATTTAGAAATTATTAGCGAGTTTTACTAGTTTTGCTTTATTTTTAAATTAATTTTAAGTTTTAATTGGAGGCTAATACTTTACAATATTGTGGTGGTTTTTGTCATACAATGACATGAATCAGCCATGGGTGTACATGTGTCCCCCATCCTGGACCCCCTTCCACCTCCCTCCCCATCCTATCTTTCTGGGTTATCCCAGTATACTGGCTTTGAGTGCTCTGTTTCACACATCAAACTTGGACTGGTCATCTGTTTCACATATGGTAATATACACGTTTCAGGGCTATTCTCTCAAATCACCCCACTCTTATCCTTATCTTCTCCCATAGAGTCCAAGAGCGTGTTCTTTATATCAGTGTCTCTTTTGCTGTCTTGCATTATAGGGTCACCATTACCATCTTTCTAAATTCCGTATATATGCATTAATACACTATATTGATGTTTTTCTTTCTGACTTATTTCACTCTGGATAATCGGCACCAGTTTCTTCCACCTCATTAGAACTGATTCAAATGCATTCTTTTTAAAACTCGCTATTTCATTGTGTATATGTACCACAGCTTTCTTATCCATTCGTCTGCTGATGGGCATCTAGGTTGTTTCCATGTCCTGGCTATTATAAACAGTGCTGTGATGAACATTGGGGTACATGTGTCTCTTTCAATTCTGGTTTCCTCAGTGTGTAGGCCCAGCAGTGGGATTGCTGGGTCATAAGGTCGTTCTATTTTCAGTTTTTAAAGGAATCTCCACACTGTTCTCCACAGTGGCTGTACTAGTTTGCATTCCTACCAACAGAGTAAGAGGGTTCCCTTTTCTCCATGCCCTCTCCAGCATTTATTGTTTGTAGACTTTTGGATATCAGCCATTCTGACTGGTGTGATATGGTACCTCATTGTGGTTTTGGTTTGTATTTCTCTGATAGTGAGTGATACTGAGCATCTTTTCATGTGTTTGTTAGCCATCAGTATGTCTTCTTGGAGAAATGCTTGTTTAGTTCTTTGGCCTGTTTTTTGTTTGGGTCATTTATTTTTCTAGTATGGAGTTGCATGAGCTGCTTGTATATTTTTGAGATTAATTCTTTGTCAGCTGCTTCATTTGTTATTATTTTCTCCCATTCTGAAGGCTGTCTTTTCACCTTGCTTATAGTTTCCTTCTTTGTACAAAAGCTTTTAAGTTTAATTAGGTCCCATTTGTTTATTTTTGCTTTCATTTTTATTACTCTAGGAGGTGGGTCATAGAGGATCCTGCTGTGATTTATGTCAGAGAGTGTTCTGCCTATGTTTTCCCTCTTGGAATTCTATAGTTTCTGGTCTTATATTTAGATCTTCAATAATTTTGAGCTTATTTTTGTGTATGGTGTTAGAAAGCGTTCTAGTTTCATTCTTTTACAGGTGGTTGACCAGTTTCCCCAGAACCACTTGTTAAAGAGATTGTCTTTTCTCCATTGTATATGTTTGCCTCCTTTGTCAAAGATAAGGTGTCCATAGGTGCATGGATGTATCTCTGGGCTTTCTATTTTGTTCCATTGATCTACATTTCTGTCTTTGTGCCAGTACCATGCTGTCTTGATGACTGAAGCTTTGTAGTATAGCTGAAGTCAGACAGGTTGATTCCTCCAGTTCCTTCTTCTTTCTCAAGATTGCTTTGGCTATTCAAGGTTTTTTGTATTTCCACACAAATTGTGAAATTATTTGTTTTAGTTCTGTGAAAAATACCATTGGTAGCTTGATAGGGATTGCATTGAATCTATAGATTGCTTTGTGTAGTATACTCATTCTTACTATATTGATTCTTCAATCCATGAACATGGTATATTTCTCCACTTATTTATGTCATCTTTAATTTCTTTCATCAGTGTTTTATAGTTTTCTAAATATAGATGTTTTGTTTCTTTAGGTATATTTATTCCTAAGTATCTTATTCTTTTCATTACAATGGTGAATGGGATTGTTTCCTTAATTTCTCTTTCTGTTTTCTCATTGTTAGTGTATAGCAATGTGAGGGATTTCTGTGTATTCAGGACTTCCCTGGTGGCTCAGACAGTAAAGCATCTGTCTACAATGCGGGAGACCCGGGTTCGATCCCTGGGTTGGGAAGATCCCCTGGAGAAGGAAATGGCAATCCACTCCAGGACTATTTCCTAGAAAATCCCATAGACAGAGGAGCCTGGTAGGCTACAGTCCATGGGGTCGCAAAGAGTCCGACATGACTGAGTGACTTCACATCACGATTTTATATCCTGCAACTTTACTATATTCATTGATTAGTGAAAGTGAAGTCGCTCAATTGTGTCTGACTCTTTGCAACCCCATGGACTGTAGCCTACCAGGCTGCCCTGTCCATGGGATTTTCCAGTCAATAGTCCTGGAGTGGTTTGCCATTTCCTTCTCCAGGGGATCTTCCCAACCCAGGGATAGAACTCGGGTCTCCCACATTGTAGACAGACGCTTTACCATCTGAGCCACAAGGGAAGTCCATATTCATTGATTAGCTCCTTTAATACTCTGGTGGTGTCTTTAAGGTTTTCTATATAGAAGATCATGCCATCTGCAAACAGTGAGAGTTTTAGATCTTCTTTTCCAATATGGATTCCTTTTATTTATTTTTTTTCTTCTCTGAATGCTGTGGCTAGAATTTCCAAAACTAAGTTGAATAGTAGTGGTGAGAGTGGGCATCCTTGTCTTGTTCTTGACTTTAGAGGAAATGCTTTCAATTTTTCACCATTTTCTCCAAGTTTGCTGTGGGTTTATCATATATGGCTTTTATTATGTTGAGATACATTTCTTCTATGCCTGCTTTTTGGAGGATTTTTTTTTTTTTATCATAAATGGGTATTGAATTTTGTCAAAGGCTTTCTCTGCATCTGTTGAGATAATCACTGGCTTTTATATTTCAATTTGTTAATGTGGTGTATTACATTGACTGATTTGCAAATATTGGAGAATCTTTGCATCCCTGGGATAAAGCCCACTTGGTCATGATGATGATCTTTTTAATATGTTGTTGGATTCTGTTTGCTAGAATTTTGTTGAGGAATTTTGCATCTATGTCCATTAGTAATATTGGCCTGTAGTTTTCTTTTTTGTGAAATTTTTGTCTGGTTTTGGTTTTAGGCTGATGGTGGCCTCATAGAATGAGTTTGGGTGTTTACCTTCCTCTGCAATTTTCTGGAAGAGTTTGAGTAGAATGGGTGTTAGTTCTTCTCTAAATTTTTGGTAGAATTCAACTGTGAAGCCACCTGGTCCTGGGTTTTTTGTTGTTGTTGTTGTTGTTGGAAGATTTTTGATTACACTTTCAATTTCCATGCTTGTGATGGATCTGTTAAGATTTTCTGGTTCAGTTTTGAAAGGTTATACTTTTCTAAGAATTCATCCATTTCTTCCAAGTTGTCCATTTTATTGGCATATAGTTGCTGATAGTAGTCTCTTATGATCCTTTGTAGTTCTGTGCAGTCTGTTGTGATTTCTCCATTTTCATGTCTAATTTTGTTGATTTGGTTTTTATCCCTTTTTTTCTTGATGAGTCTGGCTAATGGTTTGTCAGTTTTATTTATCTTCTCAAAGCTTTTAGTTTTGTTGATTTTTGCTATAGTCTCCTTTGTTTCTTTTCCACCATTTATTTCTGCTCTAATTTTTATGATTTCTTTCCTTCTACTAACTCTGGGGTTCTTCATTTCTTCTTTTTCTAGTTGCTTTAGGTGTAAAGTTATGTTATTTGTTTGATTTCTGTCTTGTTTCTTGAGGTAAGCATATATTGCTTTGAACTTTTCCCTTAGCACTGCTTTTACTGAATCCCATAGGTTTTGGGTTGTCAAGTTTTCATTTCCATTTGTTTCTATGCATATTTTGATTTATTTTTGATTTCTTCCATGAGTTGTTGGTTATTCAGAGCATGTTGTTTAGCTTCCATATGTTTGTATTTTAAATAACTTTTTTTCCTGTAGCTGACATCTAATCTTATTGTATTGTGATCAGAAAAGATGCTTGAAATGATTTGTTTTTTTTTAAATTTACCAAGGCTAGATTTATGGCCCAGGATGTGGTCTATCCTGGAGAATATTCCATGTGCACTTGAGAAAAAAGGTGAAATTCATTGTTTTGAAGTGAAATATCCTATAGATATCAATTAGGTCTAACTGGTCCGTTGTATCATTTAAAGTTTGTGTTTCCTTGCTAATTTTCTGTTCAGTTGATCTAGCCATGGGTGTGAGTGGGTATTAAAGTCTCCCACTATTATTGTGTTCTGTTAATTTCCTCTTTCATACTTGTTAGCATTTGCCTTATGTATTGAGGTGCTCATATGTTGGATGCATATATATTTATAGTTGTTATGTCTCCTTGGATTGATCCTTTGATAATTATGTAGTATCCTTATTTGTCTCTTTTCATGGTCTTTATTTCAAAGTCTATTTTCTCTTATATGAGTATTGATACTCCTGTTTTCTTTTGGTCTCCATTTTCATGAAATATCTTTTTTTCCAGCCCTTCACTTTCAGTCGGTATGTGTCTCTTGGTTTGAGGTGGGTCTCTTGTAGACAGCATATATAAGGGTCTTGTTTTTGTATCCATTCAGCCAGTCTGTGTCTTTTGGTTGGTCATTCAACCCATTTACATTTAAGTAATTATTGATAGGTATGACTCTGTTGCCATTTACTTTGTTGGTTTGGGTTCGGGTTTTATAAACCTTTCCTGTCTAGAGAAGATCCTTTAGCATTTGTTGAAGAGCTGGTTTGGTGGTGTTGAATTCTCTCAACTGCTGCTTGTCTATAAATCTTTTGATTTATCCTTCATATTTGAATGAGATCTTTGTGGGACATAGTAATTTGGGTGTAGATTTTTCTCTTTTCTCACTTTAAGTATTTCCTGCCATTCCCTTCTGACCTGAAGAGTTTCTATTGAAAGATCAGTTGTTATCCTTATGGGGATCCCATTGTGTGTTATTTGTTACTTTTCCCTTGCTGCTTTTAATATTTGCTGTTTGTGTTTCATCTTTGTCAGTTTGATTAGTATGTTTCTTGGGGGTATTCTGCCTTGGATTTATCCTGTTTGGGACTCTCTGGGTTTCTTGGACTTGGGTGGCTATTTCCTGCCCCATTTTAAGGACGTTTTCAACTATGTCTCCTCAAGTATTCTCTCCTGCCCTTTCTTTTTGTCTTCTTCTTCTGGGACTCCTATGATTCGAATGTTGGGGCATTTAATGTTGTCCCAGAGGTCTCTGAGGTTGTCCTTATTTCTTTTAATTCTTTTTTCCTCTCTGCTTCATTTATTTCCACCAGTCTATCTTCCACCTCACTTATCGTATCTTCTGCCTCAGTTATTCTACTGTTGGTTCCCTCCAGAGTGCTTTTGATCTCAGTTGTTGCATTATTCATTATTGATTGATGCTTTTTTTATTTCTTCTAGGTCCTTATTAAACATTTCTTGCATCTTCTCAATCCTTGTCTCTAGTCTATTTATCTGTGCCTCCATTTTGTTTTCAAGATTTTGGATCACCTTTACTATCATTATTCTGAATCCTTTTTCAGGTAGATTCCCTATACCTTTCTCTTTTGTGTGGTTTGGCAGGCATTTATCATGTTCCTTTACCAGAAGAATATTTCTCTACCTTTTCATTTTGTTTAGATTGCTATGTTTGGGGTGCCCTTTCTGTAGGCTGGAAGTTCATGGTTCCTCTTTATTGTGGAGTCTGCTCCCTGTGGGTGAGGTTGGAGGAGTGGCTTGTCAAGGTTTCCTGATTAGGGGAGCTTGCATCTGTGTTCCGGTGGGTGGAGCTGGATTTCTTGTCTCTGAGGTGCAATGAAGAGTCTAGTATTGAGTTTTGGGGTGTTGATGGGTTTGGCATGGCTTTGGGCAGGCTTTTAATGCTCAGGCTGTGTTCCTGTTTTGCTGGAGAATTCGTATGGTATGTCTTCCTCTGGAACTTGTTGGCTCTTGGGTGGAGCTTGGTTTCAGTGTAGGTATGGAGGCTTTGGGGGTGAGCTCTTGTCTATTAATGTCCCCTGAAATCAGGAGTTTTCTGATGTTCTCAAGTTTTGGAGTTAAGCCTCCTACCTCTAGTTTTCAGTCTTATTCTTACAATAGCCTCAAGACTTCTCCATCCATACAGCACAGATGATAAAACATCTAGGTTAATGGAGAAACAGTTCTCTACAGTGAGGGGCACTCAGAGAGATTCACAGAGTTACACAGAGAAGAGAAGAAGGAGAAGGGAGATAGAGGTGATAAGGAGGAAAAGAGGGGGAATCAAAAGGGGAGACCAGTCTAGCCAGTAATCAGTTCCCTAAATGTTCTCCACAGCCAGGAACACCCAGAGAGATTCCCAGAGTTAGGTAGAGAAGAGAAGGGGGAGGGAGGAGATAGAGGTGACCTGATGAATGAAAAGGAGAGTCAAAAGGGGAGAGAGCAATCAAGCCAGTAATCACACCTCTAAGTGAAAATGGATACTGAAGATTAGATTCTTAAAAGTACAAAATTGATAACAAATACCAAAAAGCAAAGATTAAAAATCTAGAGCAAACATTAAGCTCTCAAAAATACAATATTAAAAATACAAAACAAAATCAATCACAAAAATTATAAAAAGTATATATGAACTTTGCTTTAAAAATAGGATCTTTCTTTACAAGGTAAAAGTAGTTATAAAAAGAAAATTAAAGGAGTAATAAAGAACTTAAATTAAGAAAAATCAAAAATGATAATAATAATATATCCAGAAATTTCTCTGGAGATGTTGTGGGCAGTGTGGGGTCAGTTCAGTCTCAGACAGTTCCTTGTTCCAGCTTGTACTTGTTCTCAAGTTCTTTAGGTCCCCTCCAAAGCTTGAAGTGAAGTCACTCAGTCGTGTCCAACTCTCTGCGACCCCATGGACGATAACCTACCAGGCTCTGCGGTCCCTAGGATTTTCCAGGCAAGAATACTAGAGTGGGCTGCCATTTCCTTCTCCAGGGGATCTTCCCAACCCAGGGATCGAACCCGGGTCTCCTGCACTGCAGACAGACGCTTAACCATCTAAGCCACTCTTAATGTTTACTACAGGGTTTTCATCTGTTGCACCTGTCATTTCCAGAGTGGTTGCCTCTTCTTTGTCTATTTTGGCTTCCTCTGTTTGCAAGTCTCTTCAGTGACTAATTTCTACCCTGACACTAGGGGACAAAGGTGGTCACTTATCTAGACTCACTTGTCCAGTTGTATTGTGGAGAGGGAGGGACACTGCACACAAATGTCACTGGCACGTGGGGAGTGCTCGCAGTGCATGGACCGCACTGGGTTTGCCCCACTCATGGCAGGGTGTGCTCTCCAGGTCTACACTGCTCAGGCTCCAGGGTGCTCTGCAGGGGCACTGTCCAAAGCAGACCCTGCATTTCGTTCACTTCCCTGGTCTAAGCCGCTCAGGTTCAGGTTCTTAGGTGCAGTCTTGGGCACAGACTCGGTTGGATGTGCATTTTGTGCCCATCCCAGGTCTGAGCAGCTCAGGCAGCCAGGTGCTTGGCGAGCACACTGTCCTAGGTGGGTTGTGCGTGTTAATCACCTCCCAGTCCCAGTCAGTCAGTTTCCTGGGTGTGTCCCGTGTCTCCTCTGGGGAGCTGATCTCAGGCTGCGACCCTCCTTGCAGATGTCAACCGTCCAGGATCCCAGGAAGATGTGGTTAGCAACTTGGAGCCCGCTCACAGTTAGGTGGAGGATGCTGGTCTCTAGGGCGGAGATTGTCCCTTGCCTTCTGGCTCTGGTTGTTGCACGCTTGCCTCTCTGCCTCTGGGGTGGGGGTGTGGGGGGCAGGGCCGGTGCACAGCCAGCTAGCTCTCCTTTGCTATTTGCTCAATCCTTTGTTCTGTGAGCTGGCCAGGCTGCAGTTAGAGCCTTTCGCGGGCAAGTTCTTTCTTTCTCTCTCTCTCTCTCTTTTTTTTTATTCTGGTGATCCCACTGTTTGGATTGCTATCTCATGTTTGCTCCCTCAAATTGTCCTCAGGGCATTCAGGTCCAGCCCTTCCCCTAAGGACCGATGATGCAGCCCGCGGATCCCTGTCCAGCCCCCACTCACTGGTGGCTGACACAAGCGTCTGGGCTACTTCTCCACTGGCAGTTGGGGTTAGGCTTGCATTCTGTGTTGTTGTTTTTCCTCCCAGTTATGTTGCCCTCTGCGATTCCAAAACTCCCCATGGACATGCCTGTGAGAGGGTTTCCGACTGTTTGGAAACTTCTCCTCCTTGACAACTCCCTTCCCAGGAAGGGTCTCCATTCCTCTCTTTTGTCTCTATTTTTGTCTTTTATATTTTGTCCTGCTGCTGCTGCTGCTAAGTCACTTCAGTTGTGTCCGACTCTGTGTGACCCCGTAGACAGCAGCCCACTAGGTTCCCCCATCCCTGGGATTCTCTAGGCAAGAACCCTGGAGTGGGTTGCCATTTCCTTCTCCAATGCATGAAATTAAAAAGTGTCCTACCTCTTTTCAAAGAGAATGAGCTGTCTTTCTGGGTACCTGGTGTCCTCTGCCAGCATTAAGAAGTTGTTTTGTAGAAGTTGCTCAGCATTCAAATGATCTTTTGATGAATTTTTTTTGGGGGGAAAGTGGAATCCCTGTCCTATTCCTCTGCCATCTTGGGACTGCCCCCTGCTCAGCTTTCTTTATGGTCCAGCTCTTCAGTTCTGTTCAGTTCAGCCACTCAGTCATGTCTGACTCTTTGTGACCCCATGGACTGCAGCATGCTAGGCCTCCCTGTCCATCACCAACTCCCGGAATTTACCCAAACTCATGTCCTTTGAATTGGTGATGCCATCTAACCATCTCATCCTCTGCCACCCCCTTCTCCTCTTGCCTTCAACCTTTCCCAGAATCAGGGTCTTTTCATACTCTTATATCCATATATGACTACTGCCAAAACCATACATAGCTTTGTCCATACTAACTTTTGATAGCAAAGTAATGTCTCTGCTTTTTAATATGCTGTCTAGGTTGGTCATAGCTTTTGTTCTAAGGAGCAAGCATCTTTTAATTTCATGGTTGTAGTAACAGTCTGCAGTGATTTTGGAGCCCAAGAAAATAAAGTGTCTCACTCTTTCCATTTATTCTCCATCTATTTGCCATGGAATAATGGGAGCAGATGCCATGATCTTAGTTTTCTGAATGTTGAGTTTTAAGCCAACTTTTTCACTCTCCTTTTGCACTTTCATTAAGAGGCTCTTTAGTTCCTCTTTGCTTTCTGCCATATGGGTGGTGTCATCTGCATATCTGAGGTTATTGATATTTCTCCCAGCAATCTTAATTCCAGCCTGTGCTTCATCCAGCCTGGCATTTCACATGATCTACTCTGCATATAAGTTAAATAAGCAAGGTGACAACACACAGCCTTGATGTACTCCTTTCCCTATTTGAAACCATCTGTTGTTCCATGTCTGGTTCTAACTGTTGCTTCTTGACCTGCATACAGATTTCTCAGAAGGCAAGTAAGGTGGTCTGGGATTCCCATCTCTTTAAGAATTTTCCACAATTTGTTGTGATCCATACAGTCAAAGGCTTTACATAGTCCATGAAGTAGAAGTACCCATCTTTCTGGAATTCTCTCACCTTTTTTATGACCCAAGAGATGTTGGCAACTTGATCTCTGGTTCCTCTGCATTTTATAAATCCAGCTTGAAGATCTAGAAGATCTCAGTTCACATACTGTTGAAGCCTACCTTGGAGAATTCTTCTCAATCCAAGTGTGACTGGGTCTTCCCTTTGCTTGATGTCATTTAAAGGCCACCTATTACCCAGAACACAAGTTTAAGCTCCTTAAAATGACACCAGTGGGTATTCATAATCTCCCATCTTGACTATCTTTTCACTTTCCTCTCCTAACCCCTCCTGTTCTCTCCTTTCAGACAACATGGTTTGCTTAGTGTTCTTGAAAGGCTCTCCAACTTCTTATTAAATCAAACTTTGCTCCTCTCCCAACAAACCCTCTGACACACTCTTCAAAAAGCTGAGTTAATCATTACTCTGCCTCTGATAGTGTTCCATGTTGTGTAAATTTCTTTTTAAAATCATTTCTTTATATATTAATACTCGTGTCCTTTAATATAAAGGTTCTCCAACTTGGCCTTGCATTGGACTCACTTGGAACATTGAAAATAAGAAAACACTGGAAGCCTGGTGTATAGCACAGAGAGCTCAGCTCCGTGTTCTGTGATGACCTAAAAGGGTGGGATGGGGGTGTATGAGGGAGGGGATAAGTGTATACATATAGCTAATTTACTTTGTTGTACAACATTGTAAAGAAACAATACCCCAATAAAAAATAAATTAAAAAGAAAAGAAAAGAAAATGAATGCCTGGGTCCTTTACTCAAATTCTGATTAAATTGGTGTGGAGTATAACCTGGGCACCAGAAAAATCTCCCAATGACTCTAATGTGCAGTCAAGTTGGTTACTTACTCGAGGCTCAGAATGTTCTATTTTTATTTTTAATACTTTTATCTCAGGAATTCTACATTCTGTTTGGCATGGACTTGGAATTCAATTCATGTTGTTTAAAAATTCACTAACCAATCTATGAAAAGCTTAGGATACGATATGATTTAAAATTTCCAAATGGAACAGGTAAATCTAAGTTAAAGGAGGTGAATTTTCAGCAGGATTGGGAAAATGCTAAATAGCTGGGATAGATTTGCAACAGCCGTGTAGTGTTAAAATCCGAAAGCAGCAAATAAAAGCAAATGGAATGTGTAAATAGGGATATTCATTGTGAGAATGGAGAATCCTGAGGCCATCTGCAAAGTGAATAGAAGGAAACGGGAGTGAGAATTTGATGTGAGACTTGAAAAGGATGGGAATATTAACAACTGGTTGAGTTAGGTATCCATAGTAATTTTATTAGAGAAGGCAGCACTGAATTGACACGAGGATTTAGGAGAAAAACACAGCTTTGACAGCCCACATTTCTAACTTCCTACAGTTAGTGAGAATTTGCATTCAAGGGAACAGAGTGTTTTTTCTTACTATGACCTGTTGTAATGATAATAATCAGAGCTGAAGAAGGGGGGATTGTGTAAAAAATAGGAACTATGGAAAATGATTACATGTTTTTTGTCAGTTAACAGCTGTGTGACTTTTGTCAAGTCATTTAACCTCTGTGACTCAGTTTCTACACAGGTAAAATTCAGTTAATACTTATGCTTTTCTCATAAAACAACTGTGACAGATAAATGTGTTAAGTAAAGCACTTAGAAGAATCTGAAACAGAATAAGAGACAATAAATATTTGTTCTGTCATTATAGATGTAGGGGATTGCCCACTATTTGGACAAACCCAAGCCTCCATATGAAAGGGTCAAAAAGAAGTGAGAATGTATACATTTAAGTTATAAGTATAAAACCTGATTTCCATTTTAAAGCTAAATCTATAGCTATGTATAAAGATGTGTTTGATCTCTCAGACACACACACACACACACACACATACACACCACCTCACAATTGCAATAAAATTACCAAATTAGGGAACATTTAAAATGAGTTTCTTTAAACCCTTAATTATTATCAAATTTATGTATAATCTCTATATAGGCTAACCTACTGTTTCCTAGGAGAGGTCATTAAGGCTCCACTGATTAGATAAGAATAATCTACAATTAGCTTAGAAACTGTAAGCATGAATATGGGCCCATCTAAATTTCTTGAAGTGTTCTTTAAACTACTGTTCTTTTAGATAGTCTAAACACTCATGTAACCCTATTGATATGGCTAATTAATTTGATTAGAAAAATTTAAATTTTCCCATTTTTAAAAATCAGAACTTCTATTGAAATGATCATGAATTATTCCTGAAATAGGCCAAAATTAGGTTTAAACTTTTCCATAAGCCTCCAAATTCCACCAAGTACGTCAGATTATCAGAGGCAAGATATGTACTTATTGTTGCCAGAGTCTCTATTGCTGACTCTTACTCCTTGTCTGTATCTCTGCAAATCTGCTTCAAGGCTGTCAAATGTCTGTTCCTCTGTGATGCTCATGAAGGGTTTTTCTTCTCTGGAGCCATGGAAGCATTCGTAGTCTGAATCATACAGCTTAGTTTACAGAAAGAAATGATGGATCCTGCTCTAGGCCTGAGTCAGACCTTTGGTGACATCCCTTTAGGTTATATGCTTCCTGCTTGACCTTAAGCAAGCTAATGCAACTCTCTCAGAATCAGTGACCCCATCTCAAAATGGGAATAATAAGAGTTCTTCTCTAGAAGGTTCTTGTGCGAGTCACTGCAGACCATGCATGGCAGAGAACACAGTATCAATATCTGATAATCATCATTAGCTCTTATGATACACTTGTTGATCTTCTACAGTATAGATTTTTTGTTGTTGTTCTGATACACTGTAGACTCTTGGAAGGAAGAACAAGCTTCTTCTGATTTGGGGTCTTCTTTCATTTCTGCAGTTCCTGCCTGAAGAACATAGTTAACAAATATTCCACGATTCTCCTCTAGTTCATTTTCTATAGGTAATGCACTTTCCTGATGCAATAAACATTATATATTTTATGTAGGATATGTAGAAAATGTGTGCATATATGTGATACTGTTATATCTAAATCAATCATATGTATATACAGTAACTTACCTATAAATTACAGTTATGTAATAATTGAAATACATATTTGTACATGTCATACATATATCGATACACTTACGTATCAGATTTTGTAAACAGATAAATGAAATATATAGAGAGATGCTTTAACTTGGCTAAGTGTTGTTAAGATCTAAGCTTGTGTTGTTGTTCAGATGCCAAGTTGTGCCCAACTGTTTGTGACCTCAGGGACTGTAGCACAGCAGGCTTTCCTGACCTTCACTGTTTCCCAGATTTTGCTCAAATTCATGTTAATTGAATTGGTGATGCTTTCCAAACTCCATTTATCTTTTTAGACTACCATACTTAACAAGTTTGTCCCTTTTTTTTGCCCACTGAAGTAGTGAGCCAACACATATCCTTGCCACTGAAGAGAGCAGGAGAAGGACCCAATAGTTTGCTGCAATCAGCTTGAACCAGCTCACAAACAAAAATCATAAATTTTCCAGAATTTTGCAAGCCAGTTGTTAAACAGAGCTTTTAGGAAAAAATAAATTATATAAACATACAAATAAATAAACTATATTAAAAACAGAGCTAATAAAGCCTCGACACTTCCTAATTAATAATTTTTCTACAGTTTGCTATCGTCTATATTCTTGATATCATTTATGTCTATTGTATCCATATGGTGTGGTGTCTAACATCACGCTATTATGCATCTCTTCTCACTTCTGCATCCCATGATGTCTTTTTGGTAGCTGACTGAGAGAGTATTTTAGGGCTTCCCTGGTGGCTCAGATGGTAAAGCGTCTGCCTGCAATGCCGGAGACCCGGGTTCAATCCCTGGGTTGGGAAGATCCCCTGGAGAAGGAAATGGCAACCCACTCCAGTACTCTTGTCTGGAAAATTCCATGGATGGAGGAGCCTTGTAGGCTACAGTCCATGGGCTTGCAAAGAGTCAGACATGACTGAGCGACTTCACTTGAGAGAGTATTTATAGCATAGAAACCGTCCAATGCTTAAGCCAGTGCCCTCTCTTTTCCTAGAGAGTCAGCCAGTTGTTAAACATTTGCCAGCACACCCTGAGAAGATCCTCTCTCCCATGTGCTTCATGTTCTTGGAAACTTGAGGACCAGTAGCTAGATAAGGTAGTTGTGAAAGAAAAGTAGCATTGGTTTATAGATATATGTGGAAAAAAATGACCCACATAAACCTAGTTAAATTACATCCAATAAAGAAAGTATAGAGAGTGGAAGGGGAGAAGATTTCCCTGGAAACTGTCACAGAACTCACACACATGCTTTTGAATAATGAATGTAATTTCCAGCTTCACAGAAAGCTCTTTCCTGCTTCTGCTCTCCTGTCACCTTCTGCTGCCTTTCTTTAACCCCTTTACCTGAGCTTCTTAAAGAGCTGCAACTCCCTCTCAACTATTCCACTAATCAGCCTCCGCCCACATAATTAAGGCAATCACCTCCTTCTGCCTCCTGCACAGCCACATTAATCACCCCTTCTGCACTCCAGCAGAGCAACCTTCAGCCGACATGATCTGCGTAACAATCTTAGGGGCCCTTCCCACACTGTCCCTAAGCCCACCTCTCTTCCCTCTTGCTCGTGGTCAGCCCAGGCCTGCTGCTTAGAAACCATTTCCCAACCTCTTAGCTGTTATCCACGAACTAAGGTGTTTACCACTTTTGGCCAGAAAAATCAAATTTGTTTCCTCCTATTTTTTTTCTTGAACTATTTTCTCCAGTCCCCTTACAGGCTCCAAGGGGACTAGTGTAATCTCATCAAAAATCATTCAAGGAACCCTTGTAGAAGTTGTGGGTGTTAGCGCATGCTAATCCAACCCCCGGTCTTCAATATCCTTATAAAGGAAGACCGAGGGTGCTCTATGGTCCACAAAGAAAGAACCAGAAACTGTAAATAAAACAGCCACGAGTGTGATTGCAGATCCAAGTAAGAACAGACGCCCTACTCTGAACTAACCATGAGTACAGGCTGATACCTAAGTTCTGAACTCTAAGACTCAAGCTCACTTAAGAGCCATCACAAAAATGATGCTAGGCTGGAGCAGGAGGTGGGATTAAAGGTTTTGTAAAGTCCATCCCACTTTAAAATCTTCTTGTTCCATGAATTTCTGAGTTCTAGCCTGAAACTCCAATCACGGGGCCAATATTTTTGACTAGCATTCATCTCTCACTTCTCACCCCCCACGCCTTGTATAATTTATCGTGTAATTTCCTATCCCTGCTTGAAAACAAAGTGAGGTTTCTTCATTAGCAGGTCCCCGCTGGATTTTTGTTGGTTCTTCTTTGAAGTAACCCTGCATTATTTTCTCTCTTTGAATGGAACAAAAGGGTAAATTGTCCCCAGTGATACAGTAAAGTATTTCTCAAAGCAAGGGGAAAAAGACAAAGCAAAGTAAACTGCAAAAGAGCCTTAATCAAGCATTTCAGAGACAGAGGATAACACAGAGGGGGAAGGATGGGGACTTGAATATGTAGAGATAATAGCAGTTCTTACAATGTCTTTCATCCCTGGCTCTTAAATATCATGTGAAGCAATGTTATTGCCCTCATCTTTCATCTTATTATTCTTTAGCATTTATATTTGCAAGCAATTTAGGGTTCATTTTTATTGGCAATCCCTCATAATCTCATGGTGAGAAAGGCATAGATAGGACCTCCTCTGGTTCTAACGACATGAATGAAAGTGAAAGTGTTGGTCACTTAGTCGTGTCCGACTCTTTGTGACTCCATGGACTGCAGCTCATCAGGCCCCTCTGTCCATGGAATTTTCCAGGCAAGAATACTGGAGTGAGTTGCCATACCCTTCTACAGGGGATCATCCTGACCCAGGGATCGAACCTGGGACTCCTGCATTGCAGGCAGATTTTTTAACCATCTGAGCTACCTGGGAAGCAATGAGATGATGAGCCCAGACAAATTAAAGTCTTTGACCCAGTTTCTGTCATTGGACTAGGGGCCAGGGTGAGATTCTAGCACTTGACCAGAGCAGGGGACATTTGAGCCATTCTCGTGGGAAGAAGCATTGTGCGATGAAAAGACCACTGCTTTGGGAATCTATTGCTTCGATTGACTTTGAGAACATTTTTTTTCTCAGTGCACCTTGGTTGTATCTTAAGCAATATATGAGAGAAATAAAACCTCTGTCACTAAAATGAGTCATTTTGAGAACATGCTAAGGTTGGATATTTGAATTATGAGCTGGTATTCTGGAAAATTTAGTTTCCTTTTCCATCTCTTTTGATGTGTGCTTAGGGTGTGATTGCAATTCTACAAGTGTGTAGATTGAACCTCGGGCAGTATGGTCAGCAACACGTTCTTGAGAAGCTGAAATGCATACAGCTGGTGCCCTGCCCCTGGGGACCTGATTCCACAGCTCCCAGATAGAGTGTGTCAAACATTGCTATGAATTTTTGCCCCTTATCCCACTGCAAGGTGGCACCTTACAGCTTTAAAGAAAATGAAAATGGAGGAAGTAGCATTTCATCAGACCTTGGACTGGATTAACAGGGCTGCAACTTCCAACTTGTCTCTTAGAATTCTGACCTTAGAGACATCACGTGTACACACTCCAATTGACAGTCCCAGCAGAGCCCATACTTAAACTGATATAGGAGTAAAGCTATCTTAGATCTTTCATAACAACTCATCTGCCAACCAACTAAAGCCAAGCAACATTTGTTGACCCCGTGTAGGACAGAAGACTCAACTAATTGAATCCTCATCTAATTCCTGGCCCACAAAAACACATGACGCGATGGCTTAAGCCATTCTGTTTGAATACTTTGTAATACAGGGATGGGTGACTGGAACACCAGTTAAATCCCTAGTGTCACTGTGGGAGTCACAGAAATTGAAAATGGGCACTCCGATGTTAGCCACTATCTATNAAATCAGAACTTCTATTGAAATGATCATGAATTATTCCTGAAATAGGCCAAAATTAGGTTTAAACTTTTCCATAAGCCTCCAAATTCCACCAAGTACGTCAGATTATCAGAGGCAAGATATGTACTTATTGTTGCCAGAGTCTCTATTGCTGACTCTTACTCCTTGTCTGTATCTCTGCAAATCTGCTTCAAGGCTGTCAAATGTCTGTTCCTCTGTGATGCTCATGAAGGGTTTTTCTTCTCTGGAGCCATGGAAGCATTCGTAGTCTGAATCATACAGCTTAGTTTACAGAAAGAAATGATGGATCCTGCTCTAGTCCTGAGTCAGACCTTTGGTGAAATCCTTTGGTTATATGCTTCCTGCTTGACCTTAAGCAAGCTAATGCAACTCTCTCAGAATCAGTGACTCCATCTCAAAATGGGAATAATAAGAGTTCTTCTCTAGAAGGTTCTCGTGCGAGTCACTGCAGACCATGCATGGCAGAGAACACAGTATCAATATCTGATAATCATCATTAGCTCTTATGAAGCACTTGTTGATCTTCTACAGTATAGATTTTTTGTTGTTCTGATACACTGTAGACTCTTGGAAGGAAGAACAAGCTTCTTCTGATTTGGGGTCTTCTTTCATTTCTGCAGTTCCTGCCTGAAGAACATAGTTAACAAATATTCCACGATTCTCCTCTAGTTCATTTTCTATAGGTAATGCACTTTCCTGATGCAATAAACATTATATATTTTATGTAGGATATGTAGAAAATGTGTGCATATATGTGATACTGTTATATCTAAATCAATCATATGTATATACAGTAACTTACCTATAAATTACAGTTATGTAATAATTGAAATACATATTTGTACATGTCATACATATATCGATACACTTACGTATCAGATTTTGTAAACAGATAAATGAAATATATAGAGAGATGCTTTAACTTGGCTAAGTGTTGTTAAGATCTAAGCTTGTGTTGTTGTTCAGATGCCAAGTTGTGCCCAACTGTTTGTGACCTCAGGGACTGTAGCACAGCAGGCTTTCCTGACCTTCACTGTTTCCCAGATTTTGCTCAAATTCATGTTAATTGAATTGGTGATGCTTTCCAAACTCCATTTATCTTTTTAGACTACCATACTTAACAAGTTTGTCCCTTTTTTTTGCCCACTGAAGTAGTGAGCCAACACATATCCTTGCCACTGAAGAGAGCAAGGAGAAGGACCCAATAGTTTGCTGCAATCAGCTTGAACCAGCTCACAAACAAAAATCATAAATTTTCCAGAATTTTGCAAGCCAGTTGTTAAACAGAGCTTTTAGGAAAAAATAAATTATATAAACATACAAATAAATAAACTATATTAAAAACAGAGCTAATAAAGCCTCGACACTTCCTAATTAATAATTTTTCTACAGTTTGCTATCGTCTATATTCTTGATATCATTTATGTCTATTGTATCCATATGGTGTGGTGTCTAACATCACGCTATTATGCATCTCTTCTCACTTCTGCATCCCATGATGTCTTTTTGGTAGCTGACTGAGAGAGTATTTTAGGGCTTCCCTGGTGGCTCAGATGGTAAAGCGTCTGCCTGCAATGCCAGAGACCCGGGTTCAATCCCTGGGTTGGGAAGATCCCCTGGAGAAGGAAATGGCAACCCACTCCAGTACTCTTGTCTGGAAAATTCCATGGATGGAGGAGCCTTGTAGGCTACAGTCCATGGGCTTGCAAAGAGTCAGACATGACTGAGCGACTTCACTTGAGAGAGTATTTATAGCATAGAAACCGTCCAATGCTTAAGCCAGTGCCCTCTCTTTTCCTAGAGAGTCAGCCAGTTGTTAAACATTTGCCAGCACACCCTGAGAAGATCCTTCTCTCCCATGTGCTTCATGTTCTTGGAAACTTGAGGACCAGTAGCTAGATAAGGTAGTTGTGAAAGAAAAGTAGCATTGGTTTATAGATATATGTGGAAAAAAATGACCCACATAAACCTAGTTAAATTACATCCAATAAAGAAAGTATAGAGAGTGGAAGGGGAGAAGATTTCCCTGGAAACTGTCACAGAACTCACACACATGCTTTTGAATAATGAATGTAATTTCCAGCTTCACAGAAAGCTCTTTCCTGCTTCTGCTCTCCTGTCACCTTCTGCTGCCTTTCTTTAACCCCTTTACCTGAGCTTCTTAAAGAGCTGCAACTCCCTCTCAACTATTCCACTAATCAGCCTCCGCCCACATAATTAAGGCAATCACCTCCTTCTGCCTCCTGCACAGCCACATTAATCACCCCTTCTGCACTCCAGCAGAGCAACCTTCAGCCGACATGATCTGCGTAACAATCTTAGGGGCCCTTCCCACACTGTCCCTAAGCCCACCTCTCTTCCCTCTTGCTCGTGGTCAGCCCAGGCCTGCTGCTTAGAAACCATTTCCCAACCTCTTAGCTGTTATCCACGAACTAAGGTGTTTACCACTTTTGGCCAGAAAAATCAAATTTGTTTCCTCCTATTTTTTTTCTTGAACTATTTTCTCCAGTCCCCTTACAGGCTCCAAGGGGACTAGTGTAATCTCATCAAAAATCATTCAAGGAACCCTTGTAGAAGTTGTGGGTGTTAGCGCATGCTAATCCAACCCCNGCGAAGAGTTGATTCATTGGAAAAGACTGATGCTGGGAGGGATTGAGGGCAGGAGGAGAAGGGGATGAGAGAGGATGAGATGGCTGGATGGCATCACGGCCTCGATGGACGTCAGTCTGAATGAACTCCAAGAGATGGTGATGGACAGGGAGGCCTGGAGTGCTGCGATTCATGAGGCAGCAGAGAGTCGGACGTGACTGAGCGACTGAAGTGAACTGAACTGAAGATACAGAGGTTGAGAGTCTGCAATGTGATACTTGAAATAGTTTTTTTCCATGGACCCCATATGCCAAATGAAGGCATTTTCCTAATTAATGTTTATCTCTAATAATCTATAGTAAATAACTGACAAATCATAGGCCTCTAATCAAAGTCTCATAATGAAAGTATATATAAATTACAAACAGAATAATTAACAAACTGTAGCTTCTCAGGGTTCTCTAGCAGTGGCACACGTAATTCCATGATTTAATGATCTCCCATGAGGAAGTGCTCAAANGCCTCTAATCAAAGTCTCATAATGAAAGTATATATAAATTACAAACAGAATAATTAACAAACTGTAGCTTCTCAGGGTTCTCTAGCAGTGGCACACGTAATTCCATGATTTAATGATCTCCCATGAGGAAGTGCTCAAATTAAGATTATAGAACCGTTTCCCAAAAAACCTATATAATCCCGTTCTATCTATCATTCTATCTATCTATTATGATGATCTATCTATCATTCTACTATATCTGTCACATTATGGTTTCCAACTCATCGGTGGAGGCTTCCTGGATAACTTATTTGGTAAACTCTTTGGTGGGCTACAAAAGTACTGGTGGGTTGTAAACTTAGATAAAATGTCATTTTCATTCTTTATGTCAAGGGGAAGAGTTAACAATTTCATATTTTTCAATGTTTTGATTTATGAATTATCTAACATGTACAATGAGGGTCACCAATATTTGATGTTAGTAAATTAAAAACTAGTACCAAGCTGAAATTCGCAGAGGACTCTAATTGCTCTGTAAAGCTGTCCAGTGTCACGTCCCCTCTGGCAATGCTGAAAGTCTCCTGTGCATGTGAACACACCTGGAGAACTAGTCTCCAGAGTTTTGGAAAGAGATATCATTGTGTCATTGGTGATATTTTAGGTCAGCTGTAGTTTTCAACTGCTGCTATGTTTATCATTAAATTTAGGTCATTTTGAGTTCGGCTTACCGTTCGTTGTTATTTAGCTATCCTTCCACACCGCGGTCAGCCCACTCCAGTGTTCTTGCCAGGAGACTCCCGTGGGCAGAGGCGCCTGGAGGGCCACAGTGCAAGGGGTAGCAGAGAGTCGGACAGGNCGTTGTTATTTAGCTATCCTTCCACACCGCGGTCAACCCACTCCAGTGTTCTTGCCAGGAGACTCCCGTGGGCAGAGGCGCCTGGAGGGCTACAGTGCAAGGGGTGGCAAAGAGTCGGACAGGACTGCAGCGACCGCGTGCCGTGGCACGAGTTGCAGCGGCACACATTTTGCCACACTAGTTGCATCAGTTGTGGTTTGAATAAGATGATGTAGTTACCTTGAAAGCCTTGGCTTCTAATAATCTTTCTTTCACATGCCTTGATTGCCTGCCTATTCTCTTTGCAAATGCCTTTCCAGGGGGTTCTTGCCTGGAGTTGGTTTTTCTAAAAAAAAGGAAAAAATGTGATTTGGCTAAACAAAAACAGACCGTAGTCAGTATCTGTGAGATACCTTAGCCTCCTTTAGGCATTCTGCTTTCTTGGGGCACTCACTTTGTTTGTTTCTTCTTGCTTCTCTAGTGCTAGAATAGTGCTGACCCTGTAGCGGACTTCCCCAAGTGTATTAAACAGGTTAATACATACTGAATTGTAGGAAGAAATATATGTACATATGAAAATATATATTTAAAATCTGAATATTATTAACTAATTTTCACACTAAAAAGTCTTCTAATCCTTGCAACGATCTTAGGTATTCACGAAGCAGCTAATGTTATGATTATGCACATTTGAAGATGTAAAGTCGAGAGCTCAAAGAAATTCCCGATGGTTAAGAATCTATTTAATGACAGAGCTGGAGCTCAAACTCAGATTTTCCTAGTCTTTTGGTAGCTCTTTTTACTAGCTTCCTCCCACCTTTCAGACTTAGTGGTTCAAAGTGGAACCCAAATGCCTTCCTGGATTCCCTTGTCCCTACTTCCTCTCTCTGGTCCCCTCCAGAGACATCCTGGGCCACTGCTGAGCTTCCTCCAACCAGAGCATCCTTAAGTGCTAAAAAACACAGCACTGCTGAGCCTACTCATCAGCCAGTTGGCACTTTTTCAAATGAGCCCACTGAATGGCAAATGCACAGATAACACTGGGATAAAATGAGCTCCTCTTATTGATTTTTCCAAACCAATATGGCACGGGTGCTCCCTCTTTGTGCCATCTCCTCCCTCTGCCTGGAGGCATTCTCCACCCATCCATCATTTTAATTAGACATTACACCTGGCACAAATGCTGAGTTGATTAACCTTAAAGGAGCTGAATAGGTTCTCTGATCGTTAACACAGGGCCCCTGACATATTATAACTCATGTTAACATGTGCTGTTGCACAAACTCACAGCTTCTTCAGCCCACTTTCCAAAGCCGCCGTGCGGGGTAATAGCATCTACAGAGAGCTCTTCATGAAGCGTGCTCCCATAATAACACCATGAAAAGCAAGATTTAAAAGACGGATTGGTGTGGACTCTGCAGATACTACTTTTTAATGTTTATATAAATGCATCTTCTGTGTCAAGGGGGGTTCTAAGGAATGGTCCTTTGTGTTGGAGTGTTGTAAAAGAGGGAACACTGCTTTGCAGGGTGGAAAACATGGAGTTTCATCCTGTGTGGCCTGTGGTCTTTGAGTCATTTCTTAATTTCCTTGAATCTCAAACTCTTCGTATGGAGAATGGAGATTGAAAGGACTGTGAGGGTATCCTTGTGATGTCTATAACTGGGGGCCATCAGATGCCTCTTTGCTCGGGTGGACAGGGCATTGAGACCATCACGTCCTTATTCCTTATTCCTGGTTAAGTAGTGGCTGCTTCAAATAATTTATCGTTTGCTGATGAGATAATATGCCATAAACAAATAATTTTTAAAAAGTTTTCTTCTTTTTCTTCTCCCAGATAAACTTCACAAATCAGTTCTTATATATTCTTCCTGTGGGGTTAACGAAATGTTTTCACCTCAGCAAAGCTAAAACATTGCCCTAATAAAACTGCACCTGCCTGAGTGCTAACTTGCTTCAGTCGTGTCTGACTCTCTGTGACCCGCCAGGCTCCTCTGTCCATGGGATTCTCCAGGCAAAAACACTGGAGTGGGTTGCCATGCCCTCTCCCAGGGGATCTTCCTGGCTTAGGGATCAAACTCCCGTCTCCTGCGTCTCCTGCATCGGCAGGTGGGTTCTCTACCACTAGCACCACCTGGGAAGCCCACATTGCGCCTAGTTTCCTATTGTATCAGGATAGAGAGATAGGAAACTAAGCCCATGAGGAAGAAGGAAAAATTTAAGACCTTTTCCTTTTATCATTAAAGCTTGACCCTTTTAGTCTAACAAAAGGGTTATTTTTCAGTGGCAGGTCTGAGATTCAAGTCATGGATCCGTCCCTCTGGTTTGCTCTGTGGTCAAAATGACTGGTAAGTTAGACTGTGAGCTTCATGATAACAGGGATTGGATTTAACTGTTTTATTTGGCACCTCTAATGCTAAGAACAAAGCCACATAGACAAAAGACACAAAGAATGTGTTGACTGAATTATTTAAAATTATTGGAACTTCAAGAACAAGCAAAGACTGATGGAAAACATATCTGTGTCTGAAGATTTTTATCCCTCAAATGGCATTATTTTGGTGGCAAACTATTCACAATTGTCTTGTGGGTAGGAAAAGCAATTCATTTCAGTGAAAGACAGTTTATCCCACTAGTTAGGCTTGACCTGGGTTTTCTTAGCTATGTGACTTGGTGAAGTTTCTTGCTTTCTCTGAGTCTTATTTTCTGTCATATTGCACTTTGAGAATAAATGAGCTAATATATATAAAGGTGGGCTTCCCAAGGGGCACTAGTGGTTAAGAACCTACCTGCCAATGCAGGGGCCACAGAGATGTGGGTTCCATCCTTGGGTCGAGAAGGTGCCCTAGAGGAAGGCTTGGCAACCCACTCCAGTATTTTTGCCTGGCGAATCCCATGGACAGAGGAGCCTAGAAGGCTATGGTCCACAAGGTTGAAAAGAATCAGACAGGAATGAAGTGACTTAGCACACATGCACCCATATATAAAATTCTTGGCAAAGAATCTCATGTAGCCAGTATTAAGTAAATAGCATTTCACTTTAACACATCAAAGTGAAAAAAGAGAAAAAAAAATGATTGAGACAGTTCTTTGAATTGTTGTCAATCAACACTATAAATAAGCAGAGGATAGAAAAAGGTTAAGTTCTCTTGCTTTGCCTTAAAATATAAAGAGAAATCAGTCTCTGGAATTTCCTGGAAATAAGAATTTGTGTTCTGACACAATGATCTTATTTCTTATATACTTGTCTGGGAATCAAAGGCAAGGCCCTGAAGATAGGCCTCTGAGCACCTCTTTTCATCTCCTGAAACTTAAGGACTTCAAAGGTGTCCCACTTAAACAAAATCCCTGACCTCTAATCCTTGTCCATTTCTGTAGAAAGGTCAACTCTCTCGGGCTTGTGGCAAATGAAGTAACATCCACTCTTGCAGGAAAGCTTCATAGATTGGTGCCTGCACTGTGCCAAGTTAATCGGTTTCATCTTTGAAGCATACAGGATCTGGGATTTCTTAAAGAGCTATGATCATGCTACCAATCTTCTAAAGAAGTGCCCACTTTCCCTCAATTGGTACAGTGCACAATGAGGACAATAGCAATGGGGTTCTCCTTGGCATCTACCCTGACCTTTCTAGATAAAGTACCCTGGCATCTGCCATAGCGTACTCTATACTTGCCATTTGGCTACGACCATCTAGTTACTTTCTGCATTCCTGATCCGACAAGCTAGGGCTCTTCCATTTGATATTAGATTTTGCTGTTCTAGCAGCAAGCACAGTGCTTGACATCTGGAAGACTCTCAAGAATGGAATTTAAAAAAATAATAATAGAAATGAAAAACTTAATCAATAAAGCAAGATCGTGCATTGGGAAAGACATACTTTCCATTAAAAAGTTTTGAATTCACGCACTGAACTTCCGTCAGCTGGCTGTGCCACCATGGAGCCGTTAAGTCTCCAGATCTTAGTTTTAGTATTTGTAAAATAAGAATAAAGTCACAAATTATACTAGTTCTTAAACCATTTCAGCCCTTTATTCTGTATTGTGCAAAATGCGTTTTGTTTAGATTTTTGCCTTCTATTGTCACCCTGCTTAATTAACTTACATGCGTAGTACCTCATGTGAAATGCCGGGCTGAATAAAGCTCAAGCTGGAATCAAGATTGCCGGGTGAAAGATCAACAAACACAGATATGCAGATGACACCACTCTAATAGCAGAAAGTAAAGAGGAACTGAAGAGCCTCTTGATGAGGGTAAAAGAAGAGAGTGAAAAAGCTGGCCTAAACTCAACATTAAAAAAACTAAGACTGGCATCTGGTCCCATCACTTCATGGCAAGTAGATGGGAAAAAAAGTGGAAACAGCGGCAGCTTTTATTTTCTTGGGCTCCAAAATCACCATGGATGGTGACTACAGCCACAAAATTAAAAGACATTTGCTCCTTAGAAGAAAAGCTATGAAAAACCTAGACAGCATGTTAAAAAGCAGAGACATCATTTTGCTGTCCAAGGTTGGTCTAATCAAAGCTATGGTTTTTCCATTGGTCATGTACGGATATGAGAGTTGGACCTTAAATGTGACTGAGTGCTGAAGAACTGATGTTTTTGAACTGTGGGGCTGGAGATGATTCTTGAGGCTCCCTCAGGTAGCAAGGAGATCAAACCAGTCAATCCTAAAGGAAATCAACCCTGAATGTTCATTGGAAGGATTGATGCTGAAACTGAAACTCCAATACTTTGGCCACCTGATGCAAAGAGCCACTCACTGGCAAAGACCCTGATGTTGGGAAAGATTGATAGCAGTAGGAGAAGGGAGTGACAAAGGGTGAGATGGTTGGATGGTATCACCGACTCAATGGACATGATTTTGAGCAAACTCCAGCTGATAGTGAAGGACAGGGAAGCCTGGCATGCCGCAGTCCATGAGGGTGCAGAGTTGGACATGACTGAGCAACTGAACACCTAGGGGTAGGGGTGGTGGAGGGAGGCACCATGACAAGAGATGAACGAAAAGGCAAAATCCATCCTATTTTGTTCTTATTCCTTTTAGTGTAACTCAGCAACACTTACTTGCCCTGGCTGGAGAGTTTGTTCACATAGCAACAGTTGACTGCAGTTTCCCCCACATTCTCAGAAACAGTCTTACGTACACTCTCAGAGATTCCATCCACTGCTGGTCAATGGTACTAATCAAAGGCCTGGGTCCCAGCTCTGTGGAGCCTATAACACAAGCTTCTCCACTTTAATAATTCTAACCTCCTTTCTTTGGCCATTGGCCTAAGAGACACACCTCAATCATACTTTTTTTTTTAAATCCCCTTTTCTCCTTTTCAGTTCTCCATATTATAACAATTTTTCATATTAAATTTTCAGATTCTAAGTAGCTGGGGTAACTTCTGTCTCTTGTTTGTACCATGGTTGATATATCCCCTTGTAGGGCTGTGGTATGTGTGAGATGTCATATTCATAAGGCACTGAGTGCTGAATCCAATGCTCATCTTGTCTGAGTGACTTACCAAACAGATCATGGTTTTACTTATGTTAGTTTGATTTCTTATTATAATAAAAGATACAGAACATAAATTTCACCATTTGAACCACTTTTGAGTGTACAGTTATGTGAAAATAATTCACTGACACTGCTATAAAGCCATATCACCATCCATCTCAAGAACTTCTGATCTTTCCAAACTAAAATGCTATACCTACTCAACAATAACTCTTCATTCTCTCCTTTCCTCAATCCTTGGTAACGATTATACATTATTTTTCCATGAACTTGAATGCTCTAGGTACCATCAGAACAAGACCCAGTTTCCCCCTCAGTCAGTCTCTCCTATCAGGAAACTTCCATAAGCCTCTTAACCTTCTCCATCAGACGGCAGAGAGAATGAAAACAATAGACATAGAAAACTAATCAAATGGATCACATGGACCACAGCCTTGTCTAACTCAATGAAATTATGAGGCATGCCGTGTAGGTCCACCCAAGATGGACATGTCATGGTGGAGAGTTCTGACAAAATGATGTCCACTGGAGAAAGGAATGGCAAACCACTTCAG
>SJYW01009468.1:690085-709002 GCA_006410735.1 Raphicerus campestris | reverse complement strand
AGGGGACTGGAATGCAAAAGTAGGAAGTCAAGAAACACCTCGAGTAACAGGCAAATTTGGCCTTGGAATGTGGAATGAAGCAGGGTGAAGACTAATAGAGTTTTGCCAAGAAAATGCACTGGTCATAGCAAACACCCTCTTCCAACAACACAAGAGAAGACTCTACACATGGACATCACCAGATGGTCAACACCGAAATCAGATTGATTATATTCTTTGCAGCCAAAGATGGAGAAGCTCTATACAGTCAGCAAAAACAAGACCAGGAGCTGACTGTGGCTCAGATCATGAAGTCCTCATTGCCAAATTCACATTTAAATTGAGGAAAGTAGGGGAAACCACTAGGATATTCAGGTATGACCTAAATCAAATCCCTTAGGATTATACAGTGGAAGTGACAAAGAGAGTCAAGGGATTAGATCTGATAGATTGGGTGCCTGAAGAACTATGGGTGGAGGTTCATGGCATTGTACAGGAAGCAATGATAAAGACCATCCTAAAGAAAAAGAAATGCAAAAGGAAAAATGGCTGCCTGAGGAGGCCTTACAACTAGCTATGAAAAGAGGAGCAAAAGGCAAGGAGGAAAGGAAAGGTATACCCATCTGAATGCAGAGTTCCAAAGAACAGCAAGGAGAGATAAGAAAGCCTTCTTCAGTGATCGGTGCAAAGAAATAGAGGAAAACAACAGAATGGGAAGGACTAGAGATCTCTTCAAGAAAATTAGAGATGCCAAGGGAACATTTCATGCAAAGATGGGCACAATAAAGGACAGAAATGGTATGGACCTAACAGAGCATAACATATTAAGAAGAGGTGGCAAGAATACACAGAAGAACTATACAAAAAAGATCTTCATGACCCAGATAATCACGATGGTGTGATAACTCACCTAGATCCTGGAATGTAAAATCAAGTGGGCCTTAGGAAGCATCACTATGAACAAAGCTAGTGGAGGTAATGGAATTCCAGTTAAGCTATTTCAAATCCTAAAAGATGATGTTGTGAAAGTGCTGCACTCAATATGCCAACGAATTTGGAAAACAGCAGTGGCCACAGGACTAGAAAAGCTCAGTTTTCATTCGAATCCCACAGAAAGGCAATACCAAGAATGTTCACACCACACAATTGCACTCATCTCACATACAAGCCAAATAATGCTCAAAATTCTCCAAGCCAGGTTTCAACAGTAAGTGAACCGTGAACTTCAGATGTTCAGGCTGGATTTAGAAAAGGCAGAGGAATCAGAGATCAAATCACCAACATCTGTTGGATTATCAAAAAAGCAAGAGAGTTCCAGAAAAACATCTACTTCTGCTTTATTGACTATGTCAAAGCCTTTGACTGTATGGATCAAAACAAACTGTGGAAACTTCTTCAAGAGCTGGGAATACCATCTTGACCTGCCTTCTGAGAAATCTGTATGCAAGTCAAGAAACAACAGTTAGAACTGGACATGGAACAACAGACTGGTTCCAAATTGAGAAAGAAGTACATCAAGGCTGTATATTGTCACCCTGATTTCTTAACTTTTATGCAGAATACATTATGCAAAATGCTGCGCTGGATGAAGCAGAAGCTGGAATCAAGATTACCAGGAGAAATATCAACAACCTCATATATGCAGATGACACCACCCTTATGGCAGAAAGTGAAGAAGAACTAAAGAGCCTCTTGATGAAGTGAAAGAGGGAGTGAAAAAGCTGGCTTAAAACTCAGCATTCAGAAAACTAAGATCATGGCATCCAGTCCCATCACTTCATGGGAAATAGATGGGGAGACAATGGAAACCATGGCAGACTTTATCTTTTGGGGGCTCCAACATCACTGCAGATGGAAACTGCAGCCATGAAATTAAAAGATGTTTCCTCCTTGGAAGAAAAGCTATGACCGACCTAGACAGCATATTAAAAAGCAGAGACATTACTTTGCCAACAATGGTCTGTCTAGTCAAAGCTCTGGTTTTCCAGTAGTTGTGGATATATGTGAGAGCTGGACTATAAATAAAGCTGAGCTGTGAAGTGTTGATGCTTTTGAACTGTGGTGTTGGAGAAGACTCTTAAGAGTCCATTGGATAAGGAGATCAAAGCAATCAATCCTAAAGGAAATCGGTCCTGAATATTCATTGGAAGAACTTACACTGAAGCTGAAGCTCCAATACTTTGGTCACCTGATGCAAAGAACTACCTCAATGGAAAAGACCTTGATGCTGGGAAAGATTGAAGGCAGGAGAAGGGGATGACAGAGGATAAGATGGTTGGATGGCATCACTGACTCAATAGACATGAATTTGAGTAAGCTCCGGGAGTTGGTGAGGGACAGGGAAGCCTGGCCTGATGAAGTCCATGGGGTCGCAAAGAGTCAGGCATGACTGAGTGACTGAAATGAAATCTCATCTAAATAGAATTATATATTAATTTTACTTTTGCATGTGGCTTAGTTCAATTAGCATAATGTTTTTGAAGTCTCTTCACAGTGTAGGATGTGTCAGAACTTATTAATTTTAAGGCCAAATAATATTCTATATTTCTGTTCATTCATACACTGGGAACATTTCAGTTGTTTCAACCCTTTGGCTACTGTGAATAACATCGCTCTCAACATGAGTGTACAAAACCCTGTACATGGAAAGCAAAATGTGGGGGTTGGAGTGAGAAATACAGAGCTTTGAGAATGTGTTTGAACTCAAACGACTATCTACTTGTTTAGAACATGTAGCTATAGGTCAGCCTTTATGAACTCCATGAGAAACACAAATCAAAAACCTACAAGGTATATGTACACAAAAACTAAAGACAAAGAAGCGCAAACACAACCCAAAGAAAATCATCACGCCACAAGGGAAGAGACTGAGAGAAAAGCAAAAGAATAGAGAAGAACTGCAAAACCAACCAGAAACAAATAATAAAATGGCAATAAGTACATACCTCTCAATAATTAGTTTAAATGTCAAAGGAGTGCAATATTTCATCAAAAGACATGCAGTGGCTGACTGGATTGAGATCTATCTCAATGCTGCCTACAACAGACTCATTTCAAACCTGCAGACATATACAGATTGAAAATGTGGGACTGGAAAAAGATATCCCATGTAAATGGAAATGAACAGTGAGGTAGCAATAGTCATATCAGACACAATATATCTTAAAGCAGAGTCTATAATAAAAGACAAAGAAGGACATTACATTGTGTTGGCCAAAAAGTTCATGGGAAAACCCAAATGAACATTTTGGCAAACTTAAAATAATGATAAATGAATCAATACAAAAAGAGGAGATAAAATTTGTAAGCATATATTTCTCTAATAAAAGAGTGCCTAAATATGTTAAATATTAACAGATACAAATGGAAAAGCTGACAATATTAATAATAAAATAGTATTAGGGGACTTTAACACCTCACTTATGTGGATGGACACATTATCCAGACAGAAACTCAATAAGGAAACGATAGAAGATCTCAAATAAACAATCCGAACTTCCATCCAAAGGAATTAGAAATAGAAGCAAAAATAAGGCCCCAATTATCCTAAACAAGAAGGAAATGATAAAGATTCAAGATAAAATAAATAAAATAGTGACAAAAAGAAAAACAGAAAAGATCATGATATCAACAGCTTGCTTTTTGAAAAGATGAACAAAAATTTTGAGCTTTTAGCCAAGCTCATTAAAGAGAGAGAGGAACTCACATAAACAAAGTAAGATACGAAAGAGTAGAAATTATAACAGGCATCAAAAATATACAAAAATAAGAGACTACTGGAAACTTATGTCAACAAATTGAATAACATAGGCTAAATCGATAAATTGGTAGAAACATTCTATTGCTCATGAACGAATCAGGAAGAAAAGGATAATGTAAACAAATCAATAAGTTGTATTAAAATTTAACCAATGATAAAAAAATTCCTAACAAAGAAAAGCCCAGGACCAGACAGCTTCACAAGGGAATTTTACCAAAGAAGAAGAGTTAATAATTATATTTCTTAAACTATTTTAAAAAATTGAAGGAGAGGGAACACTTCAAAACTTGTTCTACAAGGCTAACATTAACATGATACCAAAACCAGAAAAATAGAGTACAGAAAAAAATACAGGCTAATAACTCTGATGAATATAATTTAAAAAATCACCAACTAAATATTAACAAAGACTATTCAATAATATATAAAAGCATCATACACCATGATCAAGTGGGTTTCATTAAAGTCATGCAAGAATGAATCAACATCTGCAAATCTATCAATGTGACTCATAACCTTAACAATACAAAGGATAAAAAACACATGATTATCTTGATAGATTCAGAAAAAAATATTGACAACAATACCCATTCATCCATATCAATATCCATTCATCATAAACACTTTTAACAAAGTTGGTCTAGAGAGAATATATATCAGTATAATAAAGTTCATTTATGACAAACCTATAGCTAACATTCTACTCAGTGTTCAAAACTGTAAACTTTTCCTGTATAATCAGAAAAAAAGACAGTGATGCCCACTCTCTCCCTTTCTATTTAACATACACAGTATTAAACTCCCTAGCCACAACAAGCCAATATGAAAGAGATCAAAGTCACCCAAACCAGAAAGGAAGAGGTAAAGCTGTCACTATTTGCAGTTGGCGTGACATTATACATGGGAAAGCTGAATGCATGAGCATAGTGTGCTCAGCTGTGTCCAACTCTTTGCAACTCCATTAGATTGTAGTCCGCCAGAGTTCTCTGTCCACAGAATTTTCCAGGCAAAGAATATTGTAGTAGGTGGCCATTTCCTCCTCCAAAAGATCTTCCTGACCCAGGAATCAAATCCACATCTCCTGCATTGGCAGGCAGATTAAAGTTGCCACCAAAAAATCAGAACTAATCAATGAATTCAGTAAAGTTGCAGGATACAATATTATAGAACTCTGTTGCTTTTCTATGCACTAGTAATTAACTATTAGAAAGAGAAAGCAAAAAATATCTCATTTAAAGTTGCATCATAAAGAACAAAATGAGTAAATCTAAACAAGGAAGTGAAAAATCAATACTCTGAAAACTATAAGACACTGAAGAAGGACCCAGAAGATGATACAAAGAAATGAAAAGATATCCCATGTTCATGGATTGAAAGAATCCATACTGTTAAAAGTCAAAACTACTCAAAGCAATCTACAAATTTAATGCAATATGTACCTAAGTACCCATGACATTTTCCATGGAAGTAGAAAAAAACCCTTAAAATTTGTATGGAACCACAGAGTGTATATGAGAAAAATGAAAAAAAAAAAAAGATGAAAATGTCACATCTCCTGACTTCACATTGTATATTACAAAGCTATACTGTGGTACTGGCACAAAAACATGCATAGATCAATGGAACAGAATAAAGAGTTCAGAAATAAACTCTTGCATATAAGGTCAATTAGTCTACAACAGTGTAAGCAAAAACATAAAATGAGGAAAGACATTCTTTTCAATAAGTAGTATTGGGAAACCTGGACAGCTCATGTAAAAGAACTGAATTAGAACATTTTATAATACCAGAAGAAAGCTGAGTGCTGAAGAGTTGATGCTTTTGAACTGTGGTGTTGGAGAAGACTCTTGAGAGTCCCTTGGACTGCANAGGATGCTATGGAGTAGGAAATAGCAGCCCACTCCAGTATTCTTGACTGGAGAATCCCATGGACAGAGGAGCGTGGCTGGCTACAATCCATAGGATCACGAAGAGTCGGGTACCACAGAAGCAACTTAGCATGCATGCATGCCTGGATGGGTTGTTTCAGGATTCCCTAGAGAGAATGGGAGCAAGCAAGTTCCTCTTGGGATTGAAACAGAACTGACAGAACACTATTCTTCTGTATTCACTTGGTCAAAGCAAGACCAAGTGGCCATCCCAAGCCCATGGTTTGGGAAGGACAAGACAGGAGAAAAAGTGGACTTTAGGATCAATTGCCGGCCATGTCTTATCAATTATCTGCCACAGAGTCCAACAATTAGTTTTCTTCACCCTTTGAAATAATGCTCAGCTGCATGTCTGTCTTCAGAATCTTTCCTGATCTGGATAAAACATCATTTTGTTTGGCACATAGTTAGTCCTCTTAAGATATCTGGCAAATGAAGAAACGAGTGAATGAGTGGATGCATTTCTTCTCTGCAGATCCTCGTTCATGCTGTAGTTTTCGTTTAGTTGCTAAGTCGTGACCAGCTCTTTTGTGACCCCATGGACTGTTGNTCCTCTTAAGCTATCTGGCAAATGAAGAAACGAGTGGATGAGTGGATGCATTTCTTCTCTGCAGATCCTCGTTCGTGCTGTAGTTTTTGTTTAGTTGCTAAGTCATGACCAGCTCTTTTGTGACCCCATGGACTGTTGCCCACCAGGCTCCTCTGTCTATGGGATTTCCTAGGCAAGAATGCTGGAACAGGTTGCTGTTTCCTTCTCCAGGAGATCTTCTGACCCAGGGGGCAAGCCTGCATCTCCTGCTTTGGCAGACATTCTCTGTAGCTGAGCCATATTGTACCTATTACTTGCCTGCATTCATCTGTCTTCCCTTTGGATAGGGAGAGTTCTTTAAAGAAAAAGGCCACATCTTTCTCATCTTTCTATTCCCAGTGCCTGGTACTGTTGTGTGCAGAATAGGTATACAAGTGTGCCAGTGAAGCCTACTCTGCCTAAAGCAAACTTTCCTTTTCCTTCTTTACCCAAAATGACCTGCTGATGTGGCCGGAAGCTCTATTCACAGACAAATTGGATTACAGTTGTTCAGAATCACAAAAAGTACAAAACTCAGATAGTTAATCATAACAAAATTAGCTCAGAGTCTCTATCTAAATCAAATCAAATTTCTGTTTTATAGACTTATGAACAGATACAATCATTCTTGCAACTGAAAGAGAGCTAGGGAAAAAGCAAGTGCTAGCGAGGATGTGAAAGGGCTAATGTATCTTTATGTGTCACCGGGGACTGAGAGGTAAAAAATAAATAAATAAAGGCCCGCATAAATTAATTGCCGTGGTTTGGTATAACCTAATCAATTTGTGACTGGGTAGATGATGGAATTCAGTAGACTGTGCCAGAGAGTGGACAGAAATAAATAAAGCCTTTCATTTCAGATGAAGAAATTATCAGAGATAAATGAAATCTGATGAGAGACTTGGCCAACAATTTATAGCAATGACTTTTCAGTTAGCTTATTCTTAGTCAAATATACATGTATGTATATACATACACATATAATTTTTAAACATACGGTTAACTGCTTTTTAATTAGGTCCCCATTTTGGCAATTATCCAACATGAAAAGGATGCTTCAGATAGTTCTGACATCTTTTTTCCTGTGTACCGGAAAATGGGGGAGTGGAAATTGGGAGTGGGGCAAAATGAAGGGAAGTCATAAGGTTGAGGAATTCTTGGACAAGAAGAGAGAGGGGGATTTCAGATTTCAATGACCTCAGTAAAGAGAATATATTTGGCATTCACTCTGTGCTGCCTGCCGTTCAGCCTCAAGGATAACAAATCAATCTTAGCTCTTTTCTTTCAGACTTGAAGATGATAACCTCCATTTTTCTGGTAGACTGCCAACACAGAAATCTGGGGTCCCACTGATAATGTTAGTTGTCCCCCAACTTTAACATCCAGCCTGGCATTTATATTAATGGCAGTAATTATAGTGACAATAACTAAAATAATCACTCCATAGCTTATCAATTATTTTCACAAGCACTATTGAACTTCAGGGCTCACTACTTACTTTGCCATGTTGAGATCAATACCCATTCTACAGATCATAAGGCAAAAGAAGCTAACTGACACAGTCAAGATCATAGCACTACATTTATGGAAATAACGGATCCATATGACAAGCTGCTTTAGTTACTCTAGGTGGTCCAATTCAGTATGAGAAAAAAAAAGAGCTTATTGGAACATTAGACTATAAGTCCTAAAAACAGTGCTTTTCTTTGATTAAAAAAAATTAATTTCAATTCAATGAGAGACAATTATTAACTACAATTTTATACATAGAGACTGACTCACTTGCCGTTGGAAGTTCCTCTGTCGTCTAGTGTTTAGAACTTGGTGCCTTCACTGCCACGGCCTCAGGCTCAGTCCCTGGTCAGGGAACTAAGGTCCCATAAGCTTGCAGCATGGCCAAAAAAACAAACAAAAAACCACAAGTCTGCTGAGATCTGCTACCATCTCTTTCCCTTCCCCTCCATTCATTCTGTACTGCCACAGTGATCTTTCAAAAATACTTATCTGATGATTTCTCTCCACTGGTTAAAAATATTCAGTAACTTCCCATTAATATTCTATAGTTTAACGGTTCAATTTTCCTAGCAAAAATATCTAAGCTTCTTTCAAGTTTCCACTTGAAAATTATATTCATGTACTCACTCAGCAACATATTCATTTCCCTATTTATCTCTTCATTCATTAAACTAATTTTACTGAACACCAACGATGTGTCAGGCACACGCAGGCACCAGGGATGTAATGAACAGTAGAAAGGCACGGTGAGATGTTGTAGAATTCCACCCTGAAGCTGTTCTCGGCCCAGTTCAGTCTCTTCAGTACTTCAGTCTCTCTGCTCTTGTAACTCTCTCTTTTGAGTACCATCAACCTAATCATTTTTGGGCTCCAAATTCACTGCAGATGGTGATTGCAGCCATGAAATTAAAAGACTCTTATCCCTTGGAAGGAAACTTATGACCAACCTAGACAGTATATTAAAAAGCAGGGACATTACTTTGTCAATAAAGGTCTGTCTAGTCAAGGTTATGGTTTTTCCAGTAGTCATGTATGGATGTGAGAGTTGAACTATAGCGAGAGCTGAGCTGCAAAGAATTGATGCTTTTGCACTGTGGTGTTGGAGAAGGCTCTTGAGAGTCCCTTGGACTACAAGGAGCTCCAACCAGCTGTCCTAAAGGAGATTGGTCCTGGGTGTTCAGAAAAGGCACTGGCGACCCACTCCAGTACTCTTGCCTGGAAAATCCCATGGAAGGAGGAGCCTGGTGGGTTGCAGGCCATGTGATCTCTAAAAGTCAGATATGACTGAGTGACTTCACTTTCACTTTTCACTTTCATGCATTGGAGAAGGAAATGGTAACTCACTCCAGCATTCTTGTCTGGAGAATCCCAGGGAAGGGGGAGCCTCGTGGGCTGCCGTCTATGGGGTCACACAGAGTTGAACATGACTGACATGACTTAGCAGCAGCAGCAGCAGCAGCCTCAGTGTTCATTGGAAGGTCTGATGTTGAAGTTGAAACGCCAATAGTTTGGCCACATGATGTGAAGAGCTGACTCATTTGAAAAGACCTTGATGTTGGGAAAGATTGAGAACAAGAGGAGAAAGGGACAGCAGAGGATGAGATGGTTGGATGGCATCACCAACTCAGTGGACATGGGTTTGGCTAGACTCCAGCAGTTGGTGATGGACAGGGAGGCCTGGTGTGCTGAGGTTCATGGTGTCACAAAGAGTCGGACACAACTGAGCTACTGAACTGAACTGAACCTAATAAACATACTTTATCATAAGAAGAAGCTTTGTGTAAATATGTTTCTTCAGCTTTAAACTGTCAACCTGAAAGGATATTGTGACTGCTTCACCTGTTAAGATCCTTAATGTCTAGTATTGGACTGTTCATACATTAAAAGTTAAATAAAATTCACTGAATGAATGAATTGTGAAACTGACTCTGCCTTCATATGTTCAGGTTCTCAGGTGGTCATGTTGTGGCTAAAGGTTTAGACTTTTAACTGAAGCATCCTAGGTTCAAATCTGGATTCATCTATGTACCTTGCACGCCCTTTACTGCTATAAAGTTGTAAAGCTGTGTGACCTATACTGTGTTGTTGAACCAATGCAAGCCTCAATATTTTTTATGTATAAAGCAGGGAAAATTAGTGTCACTTCATAATTATTTTAGGCAGATTAAATAAGCTATTCGATATATGATTTTACAAGTGTATCTGATATATGATACACATTAAATAAATGGTTACCTATATCACCCCCAAAGAACTTGCCTGCCAGTGCAGGAAATGTGAGTTTGATCCCTGGGTTGGAAAGATCCCCTGGAGAAGGAAATGGCAACCCACTCCAGTATTCTTGCCTGGGAAAGTCCTGTGGACAGAGGGGCCTGGCTGCCACAGTCCACGGGGTTGCACGAGAACTGGGCATGACTTAGAGCCTAACAGCAACATTCCCAAAGGTGAAGGGAACCGCTGATGCATTATCACAAGACAGATTTCAAAACAGTAGCTGCTAAATATCAAGCATGTGGGTGGGGAGTAGAAAAATCCAGATTTTAGTTTTTCACACAAGCAAGGCTTTTGTTTTTTCTCTCCACATATGTGTTCTAGCTTTGTTTATCTACTTCTGAAGCCTGAGAAGCCTTAATGTACGCGGGAGTCCTCCACACAGCCCTCCTCCTGTCCCACCCTCATTTTCATAACCCAGTTTTAGGAGGCCCATCTTAAATGCCATGAGACAGTCAGCAGAGTGATGGAAGTAGGTCTCATTAGCAGAATGTTCCAATTATGTCCAGCCTTCCCCATACCATAAAAGCAGCCTGTTTCATGGACTATACAGAGATGTAGGGGTTTTCAGGATTACAAAAAAAAAAAAAGATATTTAGGTTCAGGGTCATTGGAAGAGGTTTTATGTGGGAAATATCAAAAGAAGGGGGATCTGTGAAAGCCTTTCTTTAGCAGCGTCCTTCGGTTCCTGCTAAATCAAGAGTCTGTATAATTAAAATGAAGAAAGTATGTGACAATGTTCCATCTTCGCAATCACAGCACTTTCTCTCCCCCTTTGTTTCACTGCTTTGTTCATCTGAAACTGGTGTAAAAAATAACAGAAATAGAAGTTGAACATATTCCTACAGGGCTGTATTTTTAGTAGATCATCACTTTTCAGGAGAGGCCTGGAGGTTGCACAGTCTAATTATGAACCAAGGAAGAGGGTGTTCAGGAGAAAAGGGGCACTGGAGTGAGGGTGGAAAGGAACGGGTTAGGGTAGGCTTTAGTGGGTGGTCTGCTTCCTGCCAAACTCCCACCGGAACTAATCACAAGCTCCCTGGTGCATGGAGGGTTAGCGATCAGGAAACAGGAAGACACACTGGGTTTGCACATCACTAGCATACATTTTAATACACAAATTTTCTAACTGTGTGTGTGTGTGTGTGTGTGTGTGTGTGTGGAGGGGGGTGGGAGAAGCGTCTCCTCTACACCAGGCTCAAAATGATATTCCATAGTAAAACGCTTCCAGAAGGAGATGAAGCAAACTAAAGCAGTCTATCACAGAGAGAGCAAACAGAAGTATGACTAATTGTGCAGACAACTGTTTGGAGAGGCTGAGAGGGTAACCACAGAGAAGGTGTTGAGGATGAACTTTTTATATCTTTATTGATGATCACAAAGAATTAAATAGCACTTGACTGCAATTTATTATTGGTATTGATTTATGAGTTAGCACGTATATTTATAGCTCTTTTATATCTGCCAAGTCCCTCACCACCATCATTTCTAGTGTTTTACATTTCAGACACTACAAGGAAAGTATTCTGGTAGGTGATGAGAAGTGCATGCTGTTTATCATGTTAAAACTTTGTGGGTAAACTGAGGCATTTAAGAAGTGATGAGACAGGCCACAGGGAGATTCTGAATTAAGAACTAGGTCAAAATAAAGTAGGTCAAATGGAAGAGAAGTTAAAAAATAAGTTCTCCGTATTGATCGAAGTCTAAGAGGACAGAAATAGGCACTAGGAAATGTGCAAGAGATGCAGCTAAATAAGCCAAGTTACAGCTAGACCAACGATGAAGAAACACAGGTATTGAGTTGGTGAGCAGGGTTTGGTCTGAACAGCCAAGACTTGATAAAGTCAGCAAGTCTTTCGCTTTATGTTACAGAAAGCACCACTGCGCCCTGATTTTCTAGGTGGCTCTAATGTAAACAGTTGCCTCATTATAATAGACCATATTTAAAGTCCCAGACTACTACTTCTTGCTTGGTCTACTGTAGATGCAGACTCAGAGTCAGCCTTTGTCAGATGATTATCGAATGAATGGATGATGCAAAAGTGAAATAGACAACATGAAAAAAAAGTGCTGTTCGTGTTCCTCTCTTGATGCCTGACTTATCTATTGTTGCACAAAAAGCCCTTCTAAGAAAACTGATCGCAGAAAACAGCCATCAACTATGTCATATTGCTGACGAGCTTATGGAGTTAATTAGGCAGCTCTGTGTGAACTAGTTACGTTTGACTGATGTCAGCTGGGTTTACTCGTGTCTCTGTGGTCAACTGGCAGCTGGGGCAGAGAGGCACTCATCTGCGGCCACACGCTCATTTGATAGTGGTTGACTGTTGCCTTGTGCTACAAGGATGACTAGGCCACAAAGCTCTTATCCTGCAGACAAGCCCAGGTTGTCCCTGGATCAGAGGCAGAGGACTAAAAGAAAATGGAAATATATGAGGTCTCTTGGTACTTTGACTCAGAACTGGTGCAACATAATTTCTGATATGTTAATTGCCCACGTAAAGTCACAAAGCCAGCTCAAATTCAAGGGGAGTGCAAACAGACCCTACTTCTTGAAAAATGCTGTAAAATCACCTGGCAAAGGAGTGGGTAAGAAAAATTACTGTCTTTTTGCAAACAACCTACCACATCCAGATTGAGTTCCTGGCTCTTAAATAAGAGCTCATAAGGATCACTCTGGCAAAACATTTATATGTGGCACAAACAGAATGTTAGATTGAGCCAAATTATGCATCAATTGAATGATACAATAAGTGCATGCATACCTTTATGTTTGCACTCTAGAGTGAACTGTATGATTAAGTACAATTGAAACATAAAGAAAGCTGAGCATCAAAGCATTGATGCTTTTGAACTGTAGTGTTGGAGAAGACTCTTGAGAGTCCCTTGGACTGCTAGGAGATCAAAGAGTCAATCCTAAAGGAAATCAGTCCTGAATATTCATTGCAAGGACTGATGTAGCTGAAACTCCAAAACTTTGGCCACCTGATGCAAAGAACTGACTCACTTGAAAAGATCCTGATGTTGGGAAGGACTGAAGGCAGGAGGAGAAGGTTATGACAGAGGATGAGATGGTTGGATGGCATCACCAACTCAATGGGCATGAGTCTGAGCAATCTCCAGGAGTTGGCGATAGACAAGGAAGCCTGGCGTGCTGCAGTCCATGGGATCACAAAGAGTCGGACATGACTGAGTGACTGAACTGAACAGCTGAAACAGAATACGCCTGGTTACATGCACAGTATCTGCAGTCTTCTAGCTTAAACTGGTTTTCTTCAGACTCTTAGACATAGAGAACAGACTTGTGATTGCCAAGGAAGAGGGAAGTGGGGAAAGGATTGGGAGCTTGGGATTAGCCAGCAGATGCAAATTATTATATATAGAATGGATAACAGCAAGGTCCTATTGTATAGCACTGGGAGCTATATTCAATATCCTGTGATAAACCATAATGGAAAATAATATGTAAAAGAATATATACACATAACTGAATCACTTTGCTTTACAGTAGAAATTAACACAACATTGTAAATCAACTATCCTTCATTAAAACAATTTTTTAAATTGGTTTTCTTTACAACTTACTAGCCCTTACTTATCCTTTCAAATTCTTAATTTCCTGGTCTAAAACTGGTAGTCATATTAATACCAATCACATGGAGCTACTATGGAGCACTACCTGAGATAATGTGAAATGAATGATACTTTTAATCCCAGTGAACTGGCCAGGATAAGGACCAATGAATATTGGTTTCCATTAGTATCTATAAGGATCATACATTAACAAGAATATGACAATGATGGTCTTACGGACACTGACAGGATATGGTGCTGTGATTTCTTATTGCAATTTTATACACTATAATGACTTATACACCTCACAAGATGAAGTTTCTCTAGGTGTTTCTGAAGTAAATATTAATCAGTTCAGTCACGTAGTCCTGTCCGACTCTTTGCGACTGCAGCACGCCAGGCCATCCTGTCCATCACCAACTCCCAGAGCCTGCTCACATTCATGTCCATCAAGTCGGTGATGCCATCCAAACATCTCATCCTCTGTTTCCCCTTCTCCTGCTTTCAGTCATCATCAATGTCCATCTTAAATTGATAAAGCCTGTGACCACTCTGTGCATCTAGCCAAATTGATAAGGTCCTAGAAACAGCAAAATTGTCCTTTTTAAAGACTGGGATGGTGTTTTCCCGTTGCAGACTGGAGATTAACTTGATTGTAGGAAAGAATGACAATGTGTGAAACTTCACAGACCTTAAATTGCTTGTGCTTCCATTTATCTTCTTTATGTGATGTAACTTCCTGGCTCCACAAGAGCAGGCGCATTAAGGAAGTTCAGATCCCATCTGCCCACAAGTCCACAGACAAACAGCAACCGTAAAAACAGAAGGGAATCATCGAGGACTGGAACCATAATAAGAGTGAGTGTGTTTTATAGTTTGTTGCCATGTCATCCATGAATCCAAGATACACAGGCATTCTAAAATAAAATCCAAACTTTCTGTCTCATGAGTAATTATTTAACAGAAATAGAATCTGGGGCTCTGTGAAGTTAAGTGACTTGTCAAAGAAAATATACCAAATCTGTGGCAGAATCATGTTCCTGCAAATTCAGAGTCTCAACTTCAGTCGGTGTAAACAAAAATTACTTTAAAAAATCAGTGTTAAAACGTTTGCCCTTTTATTTCCTTATCAATGGAAAGTTTTTATCATTGCTTTGGGTTTTTTTCTTCACCGTAAATATGTACACATCCCCAGGTGTGATGTGTGATGTGTGTGTGTGTGTGTGTGTGCTTTAGAGAGAGGGAGCAAGAGAGAGGAAGACTCTCTAGCCACTTGACTATGAAATATGATTGAAACGACGCAACTTGAGAACTACAACTTAACAGATTTACAAATTTAGTATTAATATCTGTATTGACCACTCTTATCTTCCTATTCCTTTTTGGGTGGAATGACAAAGTAGGTGGGTTTAATAATGTTTGTGTTAGCAAGATTCTTGAATCGTTAGTATGCAGCAGAAAGAAAGCACTGGTGTATCCTGAATGGATGAGTCTGTTGCTGTTTAGTTGCTAAGTCTTACCTGACTCTTTTGGGACCCCATGAACTGTAGACTGCCAGCCTCCTCTTGTCCATGGGATTTCCCAGCAAGAATACTGGAGTGGGTTGCGAGTTCCTTCTCCAGGGGATTGTCGCGACCCAGATATTGAAATTGGGTCTCCTGCATTTCAGGCAGATTCTCTACTGTTCAAGCCATGAGGAAAGGCCATGAACTCCTAAAAGTGTGTGCAGACCTGTTCATATGTGCTTATAGGCACTTTTCCTGACTAGAAGGCCTGCTGCATTCATAAGCTCTCAGAGAGGTCTTAGAAGGGGAACATATCTGAGAACCAATACTTAATTGCTTTTTAATTGTGTGAAGATTTTCTTAGTAATAGAGAAATTTTAATTTTGTTTAATATGCAATGGGGATTGTTGTTTCAGAAAAACAACAAAGGATGAAGGAGAAAAGGAGGGGGTGGAGGAAGGTGGGGAAGAAAAGGAGGAAGCAGAAGAGGAGCAAAAGAAAAAAGGAGAAGAAAAGGAGGGTGTATGAGAAACAAACAGGCAAGAAGACAAGAGGAAGCACCCAAACAGCCCACCCACAGCCCTTGAACGAATGGTGAGCATGAACGAATGTGGCTGAAAGGACGCAGGAATGGGAAGCTAAAGGCCCAGCTCTGAATCTTGCCTCTAAGCAAAAATCTCTGGGTGATCTTGGAAAAGTCACCTTGCTATCTGGAAATTAATCTCTGCTTCTGGCAGATAAAGATGTTTAACTATGTTATTTCTAGGGTCCCTTTCACTTTTAAGATTCTGTACGTGCTTCCTACCCTTACAAAGCTGTCAGCCACGTCACCAGTCCACAGGCCACAGATCTGCCCCCTTCACTTTCAGAAGAAAGATGGAAAGATAGACTGTCACTCTGAATTTGATCATAGAGTGATTGTATTTTTCTATAGATTTTAACTATAGACAGATACCAAAATATGTTACTTTAATAGAATAAAAAGTTAAAACTAGAAAGACAAATAGTTAAAATCATCTATATTAAGAGAAAAACATGGAGAAAGGTTTTAGTTTTACTTATCCAACTGTGGCAGGAAAGAATGATCAAACTTCTTCATGAGCTATTGTTAGATCTGGAACAAGGAGATTTAAAAAAAAAATAGTAAAGAATCTGCCTGCAATGCAGAAGTTCTGTTGGATTCCTGGGTTGGGAAGATTCCCTGGAGAAAGGAACAGCTACCCATTCTAGTATTCTTGCCTGGAGAATCCCCTTGGACAAAGGAGCCTAGTGGACTATAGTCCATGGGGTTGCAAAGAGTTGGGTATGGCTGAGTGACTTTCACTTTCACATTCCAAGGAACACTTGTTCAACAGAAAACTAATAGGTGTTTGGTGAAATAATATGTCTATATTTAAATTTCCAGAGAATGGGGTTGAAACCATTCAAACAACGTTTGTTTTTCTGTAGGATTCTCAGAAACTTGGCTATGCTTTTGCGCAGCAGTGTTTGTTAAAAGATGTGGAAGATGCACCTCTTTGCAACTTGCTTTAAGCATGAATACCTTTTTATTTGTCAATGTTGTTGTCAAGCAAAACTTATTTTGTGAAATACTGTATGATTCTGGGGAAGTCATTCTCTCCTGTGTAAAAGAGGAGGTTGGATTAGAAATCTCCAATTTCCGGGCATAAAATGGTATAGTTAAGTAACACCTTAAAAATATCATTAGTTGAATTTGAGACAATAATGAGTCAGTGCAAGATACAGAACAGGATGCTATGTCTGCCAGTTTGGGGGGTACAGATGATGAGTGCTAGGGAAGATAAAGCAGGCTAGATTTCAGGGTAGGCTTAAGCTGTTATAACAGACTGGACCAGTAAGCCAGGGAAGAGAAGGGAGATGGGTATTTTTAAGGGACTATCACTTTGAGTTGAGATGTGGGGAAAGGAACGATTTTAGTTTTCAGCATATTCTGGGTCCTCAGAGACAGAACCTATTTGAATGTGCTTTTGCAGAAAGGGAAATTTATCAGAATGACCGAGGACAGGCCATCTGAATAGGGAAACTGTAGCTCGCTGATGGCCTCAGGGACGGTTAGGATCAGAAACCAAGTCACCTCCAGAATGTTTGCTTTACTTTTTCTGTGAATCTGTTTTATACTTTCTTCTGCATACGTTTTCCTCTACTCAGCAGGAAACATGACTGGCAGCAGTTTTGAAGCCTTTTATTTCCTCTTTCACCACCAGAAAAGGACTGGTTCTCTTCCTCTACTTCCAGGTCAGATTCTCCTAGGGAATGCTACTAATCAGATAACTGAACTCATTAGCTGTGGCCAGAGGAACAGAGTCACCTAATGCAGACATGAGAACTGATGTCTTTGATTCTCACACATGAGAAAAATCACTGTGAGCTAATAATCTACATTAAACATCAAAGAGATGGCCAAAACATTGCCCAAGAAATGTCCAGTCAACTGGTGTTTGGATAAAGTAGGGCAGAGAAATTGAAGGCAAATTTGGGGGAGTTTTAATGCTCAGATAAGGTGATCTTACTTGATCTATATATTATTATTGTTGTGATTATTATATTGCCAGTAATAATAATAATTATTATTACAATAATATAATAATACTAATAATCATATTATATCGAAAGACAGGTCAGTGCCAGGCTGCAGACATTAGAATTACTTATGATAGAGGGTTTTGCATACTAAAATGCTGATTCCTGGGCCCATCCCTAGTTCAATAGACTAGGTTGGAATATGGAAATCTGTACTTCTTAAAAATTGCCTAGGTAATACTGATGATCAGCCAGCTTTTGGAGTCACTGATGATCTGGTATAAATTTACTGTGAACTTGTTAAATATACTATTTTCTACTAGCTTCTGATAGAATTTGCTAGTTTCTGAGACATATATTCACAAAGCATTATATTTTCCTTAAGGAATTTAATTATTAGGGAATGTATAGCTTAAAATAATAGCCAAAATGATCAAAAATCATTTGGGTACACACTGCTATATGACATCAAAAATTACAAGATTTTATTCCTTTTTATGACTGAGCAATCTGTTTTGAGTGTGTGTGTGTGGCTGTGTGTGTGTGTGTGGCGGCATATGGGTGTATATCACATTTTCTTTATGTATTCATGTATCAGTGGACACTCAGGTTACTTCTATATCCTGGCAGTTGTAAAAAACATAAACATAGGAATGCATGCATACATCTTTTCATATTAATGTTTTCACTTTCTTTGAGAAACTATCAGAAATGGAACTGGTGGATTGTATGCTAATTCCATGTTTAACTTTTTGAGGAATATTCTGTACTGTTTTCCAGCTGGCTAGCCAGGCCAGCACCGATTTATAGTTCCCTCAGCCGTTCCTATTTCTCTACATCCTTGTCATTCAAACAGCAAAAATTTACAGAAAGCATTGTTCTTCTTCTTCTTCTTTTTTTTAATAGTAGCCATTCTGTGCCGGAGTCCAGCCCTGGTGGATCCAGGGTAATTTGAAGGTGGAGACGGAATCGGAGTCCTAGGAAAAAACTTATTTAATTACAGATATATAGAGATTAGAAACGGATAGTGTAGTAGGAAATATTAGTGGAGAAAAGAGGCTGAATAACTTGGTTTACGTGGAATACCAATCACCACCTATGTAGGCCACAGGCGTCTTTCTGTTCTTCCAAAGGAGAGGAGGCAATGAGGCCTCCCTGGTCCGATCTTAGAAGCCCAGGCAGAATTAGCAGGCTTGGTGAGTACCCACATTCCAGATGGGAATTCAGCCAGAAAAACGGGGAGCAAGAAAGAAACAACACGGGGGAATTAGTCTTTC
>SJYW01009468.1:641554-668775 GCA_006410735.1 Raphicerus campestris | reverse complement strand
GGTAGTTTGAGCATTCTTTGGCATTGCCTTTCTTTGGGATTGGCATGAAAACTGACCTTTTCCAGTCCTGTGGCCCTGCTGAGTTTTCCAAATGTGCTGGCATATTGAGTGCAGCACTTTCACAGCATCATCTTTCAGGATTTGAAACAGCTCTTCTGGAATTCCGTCACCTCCACTAGCTTTGTTCATAGTGATGTTTTCTAAGCCCCACTTGACTTCACAGTCTAGGATGTCTGGCTCTAGGTGAGTGATCACACCATCATGATTATCTGGGTCATGAAGATCTTTTTTGTATAGTTCTTCTGTTTATTCTTGCCACCTCTTCTTAATATCTTCTGCTTCTGTTAGGTCCATACTATTTCTGTCAATGATTTTCAAAATGTCTTCACTGGGTACTGAATTTTCAGTCAACAAAATTATTTTCTTTCAGGACTTCAAAGACGCAGTAGTTTCATTATGGTCTGGATTGCAAATCTTTAGACAAGTCCATGGATGTGCTTATGTTTATTCTTCTCTATGAAATGTATCTTTTTCTCTGGTTGATCTTATGAATTTTACCTTCATCATTGGCTTCTAGAAATTTAATATGCTTTGGTGTGATTTTCTTTGTGTTTAACGTTATTAACATCTTGGATATATCTGTTTATAGTTTAAAATGTTTTTAACCTTCAGCCATTATTTCTTCAAATATTATTTTCTGTACCTTTCTCTCTTCCCAAGACTTGTATGTTAGGCAGCCTAACGTGGTCCAGCAGCTCACTTTGTCCTTGTGCATTTTGTTTACCTCCCTGAGCTTAAGTTTGATGGTGTCTATTCCTTGATTTCACGTTCTTTTGTTGTTGTTCTCACTCCCACTCTCATGGTATTTCATTTGCTATTAATGCCATCAAGAGTTTTCTGTGTTTAATACCATGACGTTTCATTTTTCATATCTCGATTTCCCATTTGCTTCTTTTTCTGTATCTTGCATTTTCCTCAATATGATGTCCATATTGCCCTTGAAACCGTGGCAGACACAGCACAGANTGCCATCAAGAGTTTTCTGTGTTTAATACCATGACGTTTCATTTTTCATATCTCGATTTCCCATTTGTTTCTTTTTCTGTATCTTGCATTTTCCTCAATATGATGTCCATATTGCCCTTGAAACCGTGGCAGACACAGCACAGATTTATTAGCGCTATTGTCAAATTCTAATCTGCAAATTCAATCATTTCACTAATTTCTGAGGTATTTTTTTTTTCTATTTGCTTATCTTCCTTCAGCTTTTGTGTCACATTTGCTTGCTTCCTGAGATCATAGTCAACTTTCAATGGCTTATGAACACTGAAATTTACATCATCGAGTGATGGATTTTATAGGGTTCTTTTAAACAGTGCTGAACTTTATCACTTGTGGAATAGACTGATCTTTGAGTGAGTCATTTTATTAAAGCAGAATTTTGAATCTGGAGATAGAGTTACTTCTATAGCTAATTTAGTCACACTAGTAATATAGTATTGGTCTGTATTATCCACTAAAGTCACATAGGTTCAATACATTTTCCTCATTCTGACAGACTAGAACTTGAATATCTCTCATCCTTTTGTCAACTCTGGAAATTTTTTTCCTTACAGTACCCATTCATTCTTTATCTAGACTTTTGGAGTCTTACTTTTTGTAGGCATGTCTTACTGTTATTTCACAAAAAACTAAATGAGGCCTCTAGCAGATTTTTTTTTTTCCTTCCAGGTGCAGATCATGACTTTAGTCCCCAAAATTGAGTTACACCTTTCTCTCTCTCTCTCTCTTTTTTTTAAACCATTGATGTAGTTTCTGTATTTTTAAAATCACAGTACGCATCAGGATCTGATTTTGTAATTTTTATTTTCCATTTTCTTCTGTCTATATTCTGATAATAAAAACACATTAGTTTACATAGTATAGTTCTGAAATAGCTTTAATATCCATGGTATATAAATCGCTCTAATTTTTTTTTTCTTAATCAGCATCAAGGCTGTATATTGTCACCTTGCTTATTTAACTTATATACAGAACACAAGATGTAAAATGCCAGTCTGGATGAATCACAAGCTGGAAACAAAATTATTGGGAGAAATATCAACAACCTCAGATATGCAGATAATACAGCCTTAATGGCAGAATGTGAAGAAGAACTAAAGAGCTTCTTCATGAAGATGAAAGAGGAGAGTGAAAAATCTGGCTTAAAACACAACATTCAAAACTCTAAGATCATGGCATCTTGCCCTATGACTTCATGGCAAAGAGATGGGGACAAAGTAGAAACCATGACAGATTTTATTTTCTTGGACTCCAGAATCACTGCAGATGGGGACTGTGGCCACAAAATTGAAAGACAGTTGCTTCTTGGGGAAAACATCTATGAAAAACCTAGACAGCATATTAAAAAGCAGAGGCTTTGCCAACAAATGTCCACATAGTCTAAGCTATAGTTTTTCCAATAGTCATGTATGTATGTGGGAGTTGGACTGTAAAGAAGGCTGCCCACCAAAGGACTGGTGCATTTGAACTGTGGTTCTGGAGAAGACTCTTGAGAGTCCCTTGGACTACAGGCAGATCCAACCAGTCAATCTGAAAGGAAATCAATGGATATTTGTGGGAAGAAATGATGCTGAAGCTCCAATAATTTGGTCACCTGATGCAAAGAGCTGACTCATTGGGAAAGACCTTGATGCTGGGAAAGATTCAGGGCAAGACAAGAAGGTGGTAACAGAGGATGAGCTAGTTGAATGTCATCACTGACTCAATGGACATGAGCTTGAGCAAGCTCATGGAGATGGGGAAGGACACGGAAGCCTGGCATGCTGCAGTTCATGGGGTCACAAAGAGTCAGACATGTCTTAGCAAATTAATAACAACAACAATCAGCACTGCATAATTAATCTTCCAGATGAATTTTTGAATAGTTTTAAGATCTTTGCCCATTTCCCTTGGAATCTGTGGTAGAAACGCCTGTCTCTAAAATGTAAGAAAGATTGGACAGCTTTAAAAGTTTTCCTCCATTAAAGTATTTTTTCTCTGTTAGGTTTTCTTGTTGCTTTTTTCCTCTTTGGTTGTTAATGTTGCTTTAAAATATCTGCTTTCCTTCTTTTCATATTTATTCATGTGTCTTTCAGTGCTCATATGTTCCTATTACAATTATAAATGCTTTTCTTTCTTCAATTTTGTTATTACTTTTATATAGAAATGTGATTATATTAATTTAAATTTCTATAGTTTGTCAATATTATTTACTGATATACCATCATTTATTGATTTTTTGAATGAACTAATAAATTAATCTAAATTAAATAAAATTATCTTAAAATTTATTGAGGAAATTGAATGATGATAAACTTAAATACCAATGTATTTTTTAACCTCTCATGACAACATTTCTTTGTTGGCATTATTTTTTAATAAAACAATTTTATATTACGTATCTTATTTTATTTTTATTTTATTTTATTTTATTTTGAGAAATGAAATCTGAGATTCAGAGAGGCGACAGAACTTACTCAGAAGACACAGTGACAAAAGGCTATGCCTGTATTCATATCAAATTCTCCTATCCCCAGGTTCAGTGCCCATTCTCACATACATACTTCATTATTCCCCATCAGATGTCCACCTCCTTTGATGATTCTTCCCAGCAATGTCTAACTAGAAACTGAAATAATACAATTTGAATGCTTTTTGAGATTATGCCAATTTTTTTTTTAAGTGGAGCAAAGACAGACTTGAAAGTGCTGACTCACTTGATATTCAAGACCTAGAGAGGGAAAAAGAAGTATCTGGGATTACAGTAAGATGGAGTATCATAGACCCACATAAACTGGTGGATATAAGATGAGTCTCATGTGTCCAAGTGTACTGAGGACGTGTCACTCACATGGTTTATGTGGTAGAGGTAAGTTAATTCATGTTAATATGCAAAAATGTTTCTAATAACAACCTGTCAAGAGTGTAGAGGTACATATCAAAAGACAGAAATAAAAGAAAAAGAATACTAGAAAAGAACTGAGAAATTAGCCAGGGGAATAGAACAATTCTCCAGTATAATCATCAGAGTGGTGACTAGAATTTATTTTTCACTAGCAATTCATCTTAGAGTTAATAATGTTCTATATTTAAGAATTTGAACTATAAAACCACATATAAGTGGATTCAGATCCCACATAAACTACTTAGCATTTCTAAAGGCATCTGTTTTCTTTTTCTTTAAGGTTGAAAGAATGATATCTAATCGAGAGGTCATGAGGATTGCATGAGATATTATACATATTTGAAACATGTATAAAAATACTAGTATATGCTCTTTCAATGACTGGAATGGTAGATGTTATGGATATAATTTATCTATAATGAGCACTCAATTATTCTATAAAGAAGATATGATGGCCTTAAAATTAAATGAATAGACAATATAATAATAAATGATAATGACCAAGAGGATATGGAGGACTCTATTCATTCAACAAATGTTTTTCAGTTGCCTCTTCTGTGCTTTTCACTTTCAGGGTTATGTAGAGAAAAAGCATTAAATATTTGACACAAATAACCAATAATCTTAAAAGTGTAACACTTGAATTGAGTTTGAAAGGAGTAGATGTTAAGCCTATGTACAAAAAGACTCTGGGGAACAGTTGGTTATCTTCAAATAAGTCAAGGAAGGACAGTGCTGTGTTCTGAATGTCCCATAGGTATATAAGCCCATGAATTTTAATTCAAAAAATTTTTTTTAAAGTTAGAGCTGTCCAAAGATGAAACAACAATAACTAGTATATGACTCGAATGACTACATGGCAAGATCACTCCTGGGTAAGGGGTTGGCATTACCTCATTTTATCCTCAAAATAACCTAATCCTGTTAGATAGGCATTGTTTTTCTCAAGATGAGAATTTTTTTCTCATAGTATTGAGACGCTATGTAGCTTTCTTAGTGACACAGAGCTAACTGTCTCAGAGCCAGCCTTCACACTTTTAATCAGAGATCAAACTCTTAATTTTCAGTTTAGGCATTCTCATTCGGGAAGATGAGCAGCGTGTCACTCCGCCATAAAAAGGAATGTATTGAGTCAGCTGTCGTGCCTCTGTCTCTTATACAGAGTGAGGTCAAAAGGAGAAAAGCAGATATTGTATATTAACGCATATATATATATATATATAAAATCTTCCCTTGTGACTCAGACAGTAAAGCGTCTGACTACAATGCGAGAGACCCCGGTTAGATCCCTGCGTCTGGAGGATCCTCTGGAGAAGGAAATGGTAACTCACTCCAGTATGCTTGCCTGGAAAATCCCATGGACGGAGGATCCCTGTAGGCTACAGTCCATAGGGTTGCAAAGAGTCAGACACGACTGAGCGAATTCACTTCACTTCACTTCATATATATACATAATTATGACTGATGTGTGTTGTTGTAAAGCAATATATACACAAAAGAAAAAGAAATGTGTAGGAAAAGACTGACAGAAAGGAATCCAGAGCCCTGTTTTCAAGGTCTCCATAAATATAAAATGGTTGTGTTTGAATACCTACCATCAATGGGGGAAAAATCTTATTAGAATTATTAATCATTCTAAGATAGAACCAGGATGCCAATGCAAGAGAAAAACTAATGCAACTGATGTCATAAATTCATCAATTATGTTATCTGGAAAGTATATATGAAACAATCATTTCACTCACAAGTATTTGGTCATTTGATTTTTAAAAAAATATATGGCACACTGCAATTCAATTTAGAGAATGCACTCTTTTAAAAAGCTGGTAGGTGAATGATTAGATATCTGCAGGGAAATAAATGAAGCGTAACATCTGCCTCATATTACGTAAAATTAAATTGACATAGCTCATAGTCACATGTGTGAAAGTCATACACACTGCTGGAAGCAGATGTAGGAGATATACATATATTTATATATATATTTGGGAAGATCCCCTGGAGAAGGAAATGGCAACCCACTCTAGTATCCTTGCCTGGAAAATCTCATGGACAGAGGGGCTGGAGGGCTGCAGGCCATGGGGTCACAAAGAGTCGGGCACGACTGAGCACCTAACACTTAACACTTAATATATATTTTTTAATCGATATACTTCAGGCAAAGACATCCTAAGCAGGATTCAAAAAGCTCTGACCATGAGAGAAAACAGAAATATTTTCAAAATTTTAAATGTCTGTTCATCACACAATATCATTAAGCAAGTAAAAAGACAAGTCATTGACTATAAGTAAATATTTGTAGTATACATCTGACAAAGGATTCATACCAAAGTTATATAGCAAAATCCTACTAATCTAGAGTAAGCTAGAACTTTACTGGTGACCCAGTGGGTAAGACTCTGCCTGCCAGTGCAGGGAACATGGTTTCAGCCCCTGATCCGGGAAGATCCCACAGGCTGCAGGACATCTAAGCTGGCGTGCCACAGCCACCGGAGTCTGAGCTCTCATGCATTGCAACAGAAGGCGCTGCGGTCAGAAGCCCAAGCACCGCAGCTACAGAGGACCCTGCTCACCGCAACTAGAGAAAGCCCGTGTGCGGCCACAGAGTCCTAGGGCAGCCAAAGAAGAAGAAGCTGAAAGCCCGATTAAAAAGAGGAATGAAGGCCTCGAATAAGTACTGCACAAAAGAAGGCATATGAGAGCCAGTAAATGTGAAAAGGGACCTGCGATCAGCAGCCAGTAGGAAAATGCAAATTAATCCACGAAGAGATACTGTTTTACAATTTTATCAGGGGTAAGGACTAATTTGAAAAAAAAAAAAAAAAGGGATATATGTAGTGTGGGCTAGGATGAGAATGTAGCTAGAACTCTCACATCAGTGGCGGAAGCGTAAAATGGTAAAACTACTTTGGAAAATTGATGGCAGTTTCTACTGAGGTTAAACACTAATGTCTCTTGCACCTAAGTACTTCCGCTCCAGTATATACCCTATAGAAATGAGTTCAGGTATCCACACAACCTCAGGTAAAATTTTTACAGGTTTATTCATAATAAACAAAATGTCTAAATAACTCAAATGCCCTTCAACAGCAGGATGAATAAATTATTATATGATTACATTTCTGTGAAGAAATACATGCATGTTGCTCAGTCATTCAGTTGTATCCGACTCTTTCCAACCCCACGGGCTGTAGCCTGCCAGGCTCCTCTGTTCATGGAATTTTCCAGGCAAGAATACCAGAGTGGGTTGCCATTTCCTACTCCAGGGGATTTTCTTGACCCCAGGATCAAGCTTGTGTCTTTGGCGTCTCCTGCACGGGCAGGCAGACTTTACCACTGTGCCACCTGGGAAGCCTAGAGGAAGGCAGCGCAATAAACTGTTGGGAACAGAGATGAAAACCCAAGCACTCTGAGCAAAAGAAGATGGACAAGAGAGGCGCCTGCAGGGCAGACATTATGTGACTTTAGAGAAGAAATTAGGTTGGAGACAGAAATTACTTATTTATAACTAATTCAGAAGTTGAAATAGTGTCTGCCCCTTGCAGTAGGCAGAACCAATAGCTCCTCAACAATAATCACATTCTAATCTCAGAAACTGAATGTGTTAGGTTATATGGCAAAAGGGAGTTAAAGTTGCTGATGAATAAGTTTGACTCAGTTCTAATGAGATGGGTGAAACTGGAGCCGATTATACAGAGTGAAGTAAGCCAGAAAGAAAAACACCAGTACAGTATACTGACACATATATATGGAATTTAGGAAGATAGTAATGATGACCCTGTAAGTGAGACAACATAAGAGACACAGAGGTATAGAACGGACTTTTGGCCTCTGAGGGAGAGGGAGAGGGTGGGATGATTTGGGAGAATGGCATTGAAACATGTATACTATCATATAAGAGAGGAAGCGCCAGTCTATGTTCAATACAGGATACAGGATGCTTGGGACTGGTGCACGGGATGATCCAGAGAGATGATATGGGGTGGGAGGTGGGAGGGGGCTTCGGCATTGGGAGATTGTGTACACCTGTGGCTGATTCATGTCAATGTATGGCAAAACCAATACAGTATTGTAAAGTAGAATAAGGTATTTAAAAAATAATAAATAAAAGAAAAAAAAGAAAAAAAAAGTAACTCAACCAAAAAAAAAAAAGTTGCTGATGGAATTATGGTTGATCATCAGCTGCTCTTAAAATGGGGAGATTTCCCTGGATTATCTGGGTAGGCCCACTGTAACCACAGGGGTCCCTATAAATGGAAGAAGGCAGAAGAGACTTTGGGAAAGAGATGTAATGATGGAAACAGTGCCAGGGAGATGAGATGTTGCTGGCTTTGAAGATGGAAGGAGGCTATGCTCCAAGGCACATGGCAGCCTCTAGAATCTGGAAAAAATGAGGAAACAGATTCTCCGTGAAGGCATCCAGAAGGGAATGAAGCTCTGCCAACACCCTGAGTTTAATCTGGTGAGACTGGTGTTGAACTTCTGACTGTACAACAGTAAAGGTGCATTGCTTAAATCACTAAGCTTGAGCTAACTCATGAGCAGAAGCAACAAAATAGCCAAGAGACCAGAAAAGGTCACAAAGGAACCCGGGGGTATTGCAAATGCTCTCTTTTGTGACAGCTGATGGTTACACAGGTATACATCATTGTAAAAAATCCTTAAGCCTCATAAGTATAGTCAGTGACCTTTATGCCTATATGGTATTCTATGCATGTTAGCCTTCAATTTGAAAAAATAAATCATTCATCAAGCAGGAAATTTTTTTTCTAACTGACATTAATTTATGTTGCCAAAATTGGGGGAAACGGTCACTTTGTGTGAATTTGGTCGGTCATTTTGCTAGGCGGCTGCATAGTAAGTTTGAAGATCTCTCCCACCGAGCAGGTGGATGAGACAGGGGCATGTTCAGTGATATATATATAAACGTATTAGCACTTATCAAAACCCATAAATCACACTTTTCGTTGTTTGACACATATGTAGTAAGAATGCAAAAGCGGAAAGAAAACATATGCATTCAAGGTTGAACTCTGAAGAAGAAGAGAAGAAATGAGATGGAGGCAGGAGGTGAAGGGAATGAAGGAAGGCAGTGAAAGGAATTTCAAGGGGATGTGGGATCTTTTCCAAAAAATGTACTCTTAAAATTTTCTTTAAAATACATGAGGGGAATAGGTGGACAGAAAGGTGATGAGACAGGATGGAGTAAGAGAGCCCTGGAAGAGAGAAGACAGCTTTTTCCGAAATAAGAAGTATGACCCCTAAAGATACCCGTATGAGTGGTTCTCCACCAGAGGTGATTTAGAAATACCCGAAGACATTTAGTAAGGTCTGGAGACATATTTTTATCGTCAACATTAGAGGTAGGTGTTATTCTCACCTTGTTGATAGAGGCAAGAGGTGCTGATAAACAGCCTACAGTGCAAAGCACAGCTGCACACAGAAAACAATTATCCAGCCCAAAATAATTCCACAGTCTAAAAAAACCTGCTCAAAAAATTTTCTAGCGATAATTGTCACCAATGAGGCAACTNTTTTTTTTTTCTTTTTAGCTTTATCCCTCCAAAAGCATAAGGCAGCAACATGCCCTGAATTTAGAATGGAAAGTGGAAACTATCTGGACAAAATGACAAGGAGGGGGCGGGGAAAGCACTTCGCCATGCATGGCGTTTCAGAGTCAACAGGAAAAATTAACATTGCATTCCCTGGGAATAAAATTCACAAAGTTGACTGAGTTCTTTAGGGTCCTTCCCGTCTAATAAATTTAAATGTATTCTCATTACATGAAATCAAACTTAAATGGAAACAAACAGTTTCCAGAACTTCACATTGACTGTGCTCGCCTCTGCACCTACTTGATCGTTTGCTTTCATGTTTTGCTAACAGGAGAGGAAAGGAAAGTTGGGGGCAGGAAATGAAGGAGATGCAAGGAGCAGAAGAAAAGACAAATGCCACATTAATGGATGAAAAGCCAAGGTAAAATTGAAAAGGCCCATGTCCACCGTGCAGTCTTTCACCTTTCAAAGATGGAATGATTTTCTCTTGTATGTCTACAGGAGATTGAACTAGGGTCAAGGTAGTTCGATGGGATCTATTTTTCTGTTGTTGTTTTTTTGACTGCACGGCTTGCAGGATCTTAGTTCCCTGACCAGGGATTAAACCTGGGCCCTTGCTGGTGAGAGTGTGGAGTCCTAATCATGAGGCTTCCAGGGAATTTCCAAGGGGACCTATGTTAGGAATAAATCCACAACTTTTTCTTTTTTTACATTTCACAACTATCTAGGGCAGAAATTGGATGTGCCAAGAGATGCTCTTTTACCAGATAAATTCTGTGGGAACTTGGTGATTTCAAGAGCTGATTCTCAGTGCTATTCAGTGAGGTTTAATGCAATCGTTTATAACTCTGTTAGCCTCTGATTCCAAAATATTTATGATCCTCTAAGTCCATCATGTACTCTGCATATAAGTTAAATAAGCAGGTGACAATATACAGCCTTGATGTACTCCTTTTGCTATTTGGAACCAGTCTGTTGTTCCAAATCTAGCTCTAACTGTTGCTTCCTGACCTGCATATAGGTTTCTCAAGAGGCAGTTCAGGTGGTCTGGTATTCCCATCTCTTTCAGAATTTTCCACAGTTTATTGTGATCCACACAGTCAAAGGCTTTGATAGTCAATAAAGCAGAAATAGATGTCTTTCTGGAATTCTCTTGGTTTTTTGATGATCCAGCAGATGTTGGCAATTTGACCTCTGGTTCCTCTGCCTTTTCTAAAACCAGCTTGAACATCTAGAAGTTCATCATTCATGTACTGCTGAAGCTTGGCTTGGAGAATTTTGAATATTACTTTACTAGTGTGTGAGATGAGTGCAATTGTGCTACCACACAATTGAGCATTCTTTGGTATTGCCTTTCTTTTGGGATTGGAATGAAAACTGACTTTTTCCACTCTTGTGGCCACTGTTGAGTTTTTGTGCTGGCATATTGAGTGCAGCATTGTCACAGCATCATCTTTCAAGATTTGAAATAGCTCAACTGGAATTCCATCACCTTCACTGGCTTTGTTCATAGTGATGCTTTCTAAGGCCCACTTGACTTCACATTCCAGGATGTCTGGCTGTAGGTGAGTGATCACACCATCATGATCATGAGTAACATTGGGCTGGAAAAAGCACAAGCTGGAATCAAGATTACTGAAAGAAATATCAATAATCTCAGATATGCAGATGACACCACCCTTATGGCAGAAAGTGAAGAGGAAATAAAAAGCCTTTTGACAGAAGTGAAAGAGGAGAGTGAAAAAGTTGGCTTAAAGCTCAACATTTAGACAACGAAGATCATGGCATCTGGTCCCATCACTTCATGGGAAATAGACTAGAAAACAGTGGAAACAGTGTCAGACTTTATTTTTGGGCTCCAAAATCACTGCAGATGGTGATTGCAGCCATGAAATTAGAAGATACTTACTCCTTGGAAGAAAAGTTATGACCAACCTAGATAGCACATTGAAAAGCAGAGACATTACTTTGCCAACAAAGGTCCATCTAGTCAAGGCTATGGTTTTTCAGTGGTCATGTATGGATGTGAGAGTTGGACTGTGAAGAAAGCTGAGCACTGAAGAATTGATGCTTTTGAACTGTGGTGTTGGAGAAGACTCTTGAGAGTCCCTTGGACTGCAAAGAGACCCAACCAATCCATTCTGAAGGAGATCAACCCTGGGATTTCTTTGGAAGGAATGATGCTAAAGCTGAAACTCCAGTACTTTGGCCACCTGATGCAAAGAGTTGACTCATTGGAAAAGAGTTTGATGCTGGGAGGGATTGGGGGCAGGAGGAGAAGGGGACGACAGAGGATGAGATGGCTGGATGGCATCACTGACTCAATGGACATGAATCTGAGTGAACTCCAGGAGTTGGTGATGGACAGNTGCAGGATCTTAGTTCCCTGACCAGGGATTAAACCTGGGCCCTTGCTGGTGAGAGTGTGGAGTCCTAACCATGAGGCTTCCAGGGAATTTCCAAGGGGACCTATGTTAGGTTAATAAATCCACAACTTTTTCTTTTTTTACATTTCACAACTATCTAGGGCAGAAATTGGATGTGCCAAGAGATGCTCTTTTACCAGATAAATTCTGTGGGAACTTGGTGATTTCAAGAGCTGATTCTCAGTGCTATTCAGTGAGGTTTAATGCAATCGTTTATAACTCTGTTAGCCTCTGATTCCAAAATATTTATGATCCTCTAAGTCCATCATGTACTCTGCATATAAGTTAAATAAGCAGGTGACAATATACAGCCTTGATGTACTCCTTTTGCTATTTGGAACCAGTCTGTTGTTCCAAATCTAGCTCTAACTGTTGCTTCCTGACCTGCATATAGGTTTCTCAAGAGGCAGTTCAGGTGGTCTGGTATTCCCATCTCTTTCAGAATTTTCCACAGTTTATTGTGATCCACACAGTCAAAGGCTTTGATAGTCAATAAAGCAGAAATAGATGTCTTTCTGGAATTCTCTTGGTTTTTTGATGATCCAGCAGATGTTGGCAATTTGACCTCTGGTTCCTCTGCCTTTTCTAAAACCAGCTTGAACATCTAGAAGTTCATCATTCATGTACTGCTGAAGCTTGGCTTGGAGAATTTTGAATATTACTTTACTAGTGTGTGAGATGAGTGCAATTGTGCTACCACACAATTGAGCATTCTTTGGTATTGCCTTTCTTTTGGGATTGGAATGAAAACTGACTTTTTCCACTCTTGTGGCCACTGTTGAGTTTTTGTGCTGGCATATTGAGTGCAGCATTGTCACAGCATCATCTTTCAAGATTTGAAATAGCTCAACTGGAATTCCATCACCTTCACTGGCTTTGTTCATAGTGATGCTTTCTAAGGCCCACTTGACTTCACATTCCAGGATGTCTGGCTGTAGGTGAGTGATCACACCATCATGATCATGAGTAACATTGGGCTGGAAAAAGCACAAGCTGGAATCAAGATTACTGAAAGAAATATCAATAATCTCAGATATGCAGATGACACCACCCTTATGGCAGAAAGTGAAGAGGAAATAAAAAGCCTTTTGACAGAAGTGAAAGAGGAGAGTGAAAAAGTTGGCTTAAAGCTCAACATTTAGACAACGAAGATCATGGCATCTGGTCCCATCACTTCATGGGAAATAGACTAGAAAACAGTGGAAACAGTGTCAGACTTTATTTTTGGGCTCCAAAATCACTGCAGATGGTGATTGCAGCCATGAAATTAGAAGATACTTACTCCTTGGAAGAAAAGTTATGACCAACCTAGATAGCACATTGAAAAGCAGAGACATTACTTTGCCAACAAAGGTCCATCTAGTCAAGGCTATGGTTTTTCAGTGGTCATGTATGGATGTGAGAGTTGGACTGTGAAGAAAGCTGAGCACTGAAGAATTGATGCTTTTGAACTGTGGTGTTGGAGAAGACTCTTGAGAGTCCCTTGGACTGCAAAGAGACCCAACCAATCCATTCTGAAGGAGATCAACCCTGGGATTTCTTTGGAAGGAATGATGCTAAAGCTGAAACTCCAGTACTTTGGCCACCTGATGCAAAGAGTTGACTCATTGGAAAAGAGTTTGATGCTGGGAGGGATTGGGGGCAGGAGGAGAAGGGGACGACAGAGGATGAGATGGCTGGATGGCATCACTGACTCAATGGACATGAATCTGAGTGAACTCCAGGAGTTGGTGATGGACAGGGAGGCCTGGCGTGCTGTGATTCATGGGGTCGCAAAGAGTTGGATACGACTGAGCCACTGAAGTGAACTGAAACCATGTATGCATGGTTCTGATTTCATCCTTGAAAACAGAATGATGTAAGAATGAGACAATCTTTTAAAAAAAATGCTTAATAACTACTCCATATATGATAATGCATTATCTATGAATTATGTAATGCAGGAGACCTGGGTTCAATCCCTGGGTTAGGAAGATCCCCTGGAGAAGGAAATAATTACCCACTCCAGAAAATCCCATGTACAGAGGAGCCTGGCAGCCTGCAGTCCATGGGGTCGCTAAGAGTTGGACACAACTGAGTGACTTCACTTTCACTTTTTACTTTCAGGCATTGGAGAAGGAAATTGCAACCCACTCCAGAATTCTTGCCTGGAGAATCCCAGAGATGGGGGAGCCTGACGGGCTGCTGTCTCTGGGGTCGCACAGAGTCGGACATGACTGAAGTGACAGTAGCAGCTAGTATTCTTGCCTAGAGGAACCCATGGGCAGAGGAGCCTGCAGGGCCATAGTACATGGCGTCGCAAGAGTCAGACACCACTGAAACGGCTTAACATAAACACATCTATAGACGTCTGTCAACTTTTTTGGTTAAATTATCTCCAGGCATTTTATTCTTTTAGATACCATCATAAATAAAATTTCTTAGTGTCTTTTTTGAATTGTTCATTCATGATGCTCATAAACACAAATGATTTTTGCATCTTGATTTTCTTGTACTCTTCAACTTTGCTGAATGTGTTTATATAGTTCTAGTAGCTTACTTATGAATTCTTGGAGATTTTTCCAAATATCAGATCATGTCATCTGTGACTAGAGACAGTTTTAGGTTTTTCCTTTCCAATCTGAATGCATTTGGTTTATTTATTTCTCGCCTAATTGCTCTAAAGCTTCTAGAGCAATGTTATATAGAAGTTGTACAGTGGTTATCTTTGTCTTGATTCCTGATCTTAGAGTGAATGCTTTCAGTCTTTCATCATTAAGTATAAGGTTTGCTGTTGTTTATAAAAAATGCCTTTATCTTGTTGAGGAAGTCCTCTTACATCCCTAGTTTTCAGTGTGTTTTTATCATGAGAAAATGTTAGAGTTTGTCAAATGCCTTTTCTGCATCAATGGAGATAAACATATTTTTTCCTCTCTTTCTAAAAATATGATATATAACGTTGATTTATTTTCTTATATTGTACCACTTTTGCATTACTGAAATAAATCCCATTTTGGTCATGGTGGATATTTTTGATAAACTATTTGATTTTTTTTCTAGCATTTTGTGAGGATTTTTATTTCTAACATGATAAGGAATATTGGTCTGTACTTACCTTTCCTTGTGGTATCTTAATCTAGCTTTGGTATCATAGTAAATGCTTCTACTATGAGCCAGGAAATTTTCACTCCTGTTTTCTTTAATGCTTTAGGAAGAACTTGTGAAGGAATGGTATTAATTATCTAAATATTTGGTAGAATTCACCATTTAAGCCATTGGATTTTGGACCATTCTTTGTTTCAAAGTTTTGAATATTGATTCACCCTCTTAAGTGGTTATAAATCTGTTGAGATTTTCTATATCTTTTAAAATCAATTTAGATTATTTGCATATTTCTAGAAAACTATTCATTTAATTGAAGATATCTGATATGCTGGCATAAAATTATTTGTAGTATTGTCATATAATCCCTTTTATTTATGGTTTGTAACAATATCCAACTTTTATTCTGATTTTAGTGATTTGCCTTTCTCTCTTTGTGTCTCTGTTAGTCTCTGTCAGTTTTGTTGACTGTTTTAAAGAACAAAATTTTGCTTTTACTGATTCTCTATTGTTTTTCTATTCTTTATCTTATTTATCTCTGCTATAATATTATTATTTTCTTCCTTCTAATAACGGTAGGTTCAGTTTGGTTTTTCTCTTTTTGTTCCTCAAAGGGTAAATTTAGGTTTTTGATTTTGAGATTATTTTTTCTCTTTTAAAGTAAGTATATGTAGGTATACATTTCGCTCTGAGCACTGCTGTTATTTAATTCTATAGGTTGGTAGCTCTTTATATAAATACATTTTTAATTATTCTACATAATTTTCCTAATTTTCTTCATTTCTTTGTCTATGTTTTCCTTTAGATCTTTTAGCATATTTAGATATCTTTTTTTTTTTTTTTTAGTATCCTATAACTGGGTTTCTGAGGCATTGGTTTCAGCAAATTTATTTTGTTTCTTTCAATGAGCTATACTCTCCGTGTTTTTTGTTTTTTCAATATGCCTTTTGACTTTTTCAAAAGTGAACATTTGAATATCATAATGTGGTAACTCTGAAAATCAAACTCCCTTTTCCTGAGCTTTTGTCTTCATGTCTATGTTTTTTCCTGTGAAATGCTACAGCNATGAGCTATACTCTCCGTGTTTTTTGTTTTTTCAATATGCCTTTTGACTTTTTCAAAAGTGAACATTTGAATATCATAATGTGGTAACTCTGAAAATCAAACTCCCTTTTCCTGAGCTTTTGTCTTCATGTCTATGTTTTTTCCTGTGAAATGCTACAGCAATCCATTATTTAGTGATTTTTCCAAACTATTTTTATGAAGACTGTATTCCTTATCATGTATGGTCATTTAAGTCTCTATTTCTTTCACTCATATTCAGCTATTAATTTGACAGAGATTTCCCTGAGGGCCAAGAGGTTAAAAAAAAATTAAAGTTTTTCTTGAGGGCCAGGAGTTAAGAAAAAAAAAAAAGAATCACACACACACACAAAATAAACAAAACCAAATACCTTTGCTAATTGGTTCTGCTGGGGCAAATAGGCAATGGCTTGCATTTAGCCTAGGGATCAATTTGACGTGAAATTTTACAATTTTCTCACATCTTTGAATATGCATATTGTCCTGGATATGATTGTGGCTTTCTAATTCTTCCACATAGATGCTTGTTATAAAATGTCTTAATTTCACAAATAAACTCCTCTAAGGTTTCTTTCTGGGCATTAGGCAGTCTGTCATTTGTCTTTACCAGAATTTTTTTGCCCAGGCACCTGTTGCTTGTGAATTCACTCTGCAGAATTTTCTGGCAATGCTCACATTTTTATTGCCTGAGTTTCAAGTTAGCACAACAAAGACAAGTGCCTTAATGTCAGTCCTCTAGCAACCTCCAGACATTTTATTTTAACCCGATTTCCATTTCTATCCACAGCAATAGCATTTTAAGTGTTGCATACAGATACTTCATAAGAGCATGGGTGGGAGAAGTCGACAAAATTGTGCCTTTAAGTTGAAGGCAGTATTGAGCTTATCAGTTGGTCATATAACACTGAGTTCATTATTTATAAAACAAGAAGTTTCTAGCAACCAGTATTTACAAAGTACTCTCTTGGGAAAGTGATTTCTTTTAATAACATGGCCAACTAGCGTTGATAGGAATGTATACCTTTATCCCATCTTGAAGACTTGTAAGACATAAATCCATTATAAATTCAAAGAATCCTTGTGGCAGATATATAATTAAAAGTAGCATTTTACAAATATATTTGCCTATCAGACTTTCTTCCTTCTCAAACTTCAAAGATTATTTATTCAAAAATTCTTACCAAAAAAAATTGGAAAATTCCGTAATAATGCTGTCCCCAGAGTCTTTATACAAAGATTCAGAAAAGAAGTTGAGATAATTATCTTTAGAATAAGTCAGCTCTTACTCAGAAAAAATAAATGGTTAACAACTTAAATACTCTACTTTTACATTGCTTGTCTACATCTTTCTCTAAGCTAGGTTTTGTGATTTGGCCAAGAAGGAAGTTTTGTTACAATAGCTGTGCACCGATACTGACATCTGGTGGTTTTATACTCTCAGTGGCTGATAAGATCCAGCTGAGCTCCCAGGGTAGTACATGGTAAAGAATCTGCCTGCCAGTAAGGAAGACACAAGAGACGTGGGTTCAATCCCTAAGTTGGGAAGATCCCTTGGAATAAGAAATGGCATCACACTCCAGTGTTCTTGCCTGGAAAATTCCATGGACAGCGGAGCCTGACAGGCTACAGTCCTTGGGGTCACAAAGAGTTGGATACAACTGAGTGACTGAGCACAAGCTCCCAATGGGATGTCTGGGCTCCAAATCCAGATGGGCTGGTGATAAATTGGGGTTATCTAGAGTCTGTGCTTATCATGTGCATTCTGCTAACAGCAGGCTGCGGGTGCAATAGCAGAGGGCATTTTTATGTTCTCCATTCTCACCTGGTGGTTCCATCTATGATCTCACCCTTGTCACCCATGGGATGAATTATCCAGACTAACTAATTTCACAGGCAGTAAATTACAGACATAGCCAACGAATCTCCATCTCATTAGGAAAGGTTAATTTAAATAGACAATCAACAAAAATACAGGAGAAGAAAAACTCAGCTTGAATAGAAGATTTCTCTACATCTAGGACACACAATGAATTCACAACCTCAACATCTGCCATCACCAGAGAAAACACTTAGAAAAAAAAAGAAAAAAAGAAAGAAAAGAAAATTGACTCATTGCGATTTCCTCTGATGAATGGTGAATTTCCAATTAGCATTTTAATTACTCAAGCCAGACTCTCAGCTGTCTTCAAGATAACAACAAAACTCAACAGCAACTTTTCATATTACTTCTGAAAAGAGAAATTGGCCCCTGACTTTGAGGCCCAGTCCCTCAAGTTTAGTTAATCTCCCTCCATATAAGCTACCTGACCAAGTGTTTAATGAAAGCGTTCATCACGCTGTTAACTTGCTGGTAGCACTAATTTGCATATGTGTTCTGGGAGATGCAGTCTTCCCTCTTCCCTTCCATATGACACTGAGTAAGCCTCTGCAGACATATGGGCCTCCAGCTAATTATGAAAAATAATTTTTTAAATTGTTGAGCAAGATTGTATTGAATGCTACTGGGTCAGCTTTCATGGAAGTTTCCATAATATCTTTAGGTTTTTTCTTAATTTCAGAGCATTGAGCTTTTAATGAATAAGAACATTTAAATCCTTTGTTCCACCAAGCTGCCTTTACATATCTGAATAGTTGTTTAAAAAGATCACTTTTCAGTCATTCTTTAAGCCCTCCTGAAAGAAAACTCCATGTACATCTGTAGTACGGACTCTGGTTCCGATGGATGACCCCTATCCATCTGTTCATCTCTCCCAAACCTTCAGCATTAGACTTTACTGGGAAAAAAAAGAAAATTGAAAGTGTTAGACACTCAGTTGTGTCCAACTCTTTGCGACTCCATGGACTGTAGCCTGCCAGGCTCCTCTGTTCATGGAATTCTCAAGGCAAGAATACCAGACTGAGTTGCCATCCCCTTCTCCAGGGGATCTGCCTGATCCAGGGATCAAACCTGGGTCTCCCACTTTGCAGGCAGATTCTTTACCATCTGAGCTATCAATTAAGAAAGGTGTCCAATGGCTAGACTGCAAAAGTATCACTAAGTTACGTGCTGCTTGCACCACAGATGATGGACGAACTGTGCTCTGCTCTTTAACTTGTTAGAGCTACTGGGGAAGAGAATTCAGGTAGGTAAAAGTTTGGAAGTTCTGACTCATGAAGAAGAAAGAGTTGGGGATGTGTAATTTAGGGAACACTTGACTGAAAAAGCAGAAATCAGGGATGATAACTGGGTTTAATAGTGAAAGTGAAAGTGAAGTCGCTCAGTCGTGTCCGACTCTTTGCCCACTGTAGCCCACCAAGCTTCTCTGTCCATGGGATTCTCCAGGCAAGAGTACTGGAGTGGGTTGCCATTTCCTTCTCCCGGGGATCTTCCCGACGCAGGGATTGAACCCAGGTCTCCCGCATTGCAGGGAGACGCTTTAACCTCTGAGCCACCGGGAAGCAGTATAGACATACAATTTAGTATGTGAAAGTTACAGAGAAGGGGAGTTTGGCTTAACTCTCTTACTATTAGAATTATTGTCTTTGAATGAAAACATGAAGCGGAATCTGTGTGATTTTCAGCCAGGGAAGTTATATATAATATTTCTAGACTGGACAAAAGGTTGGAGTAGACAGTCTTTGCCATGTTTTTCCCTCTCTAAAATATTGTGATTTCTAATTATGCTGCAATTAAAAATGATGATGCAAGTCTATATTTATTGACATGGAAAGATGCCCATGACATATTGCTGAGTGAAAAATAAAACAGGTTTTAGAACAGTATGTTCGATATTTTTCCATTTACATAAAATCTTGTGCATAATTCTGTACATATCCATAGAGAAATGTTTGATGGACTGCTCGTCCAAACAGTAATTGGTTATCTCTGGATGGTGGATTTCAGATGATGTTAATTTATTTCTTTTTATATGTAAGTGGTTTGGCTATTTATAATAACCACATCTTAATTATCTTTAATAAACTTATTTAAACAAAAATGTATTATATAACTAATTAATGTCTTGACAATACTTCTGGATTAGAGCAAGCTGTCACTGGCTGAAACTGACCTGAAATCTGGGTATGCTGATTGTCCCCTTTTCCCCATTATGTGGCTTTTAGAGAAAAATTTTGCTTCTTTGAATTTCAGTTTTCACCCCTGTAAGATGAAAATGAAACACTACTCTATAGTCTAATGTTCAGGATTGATGAAGGAAAGATATAAAATGACCTTAATTAGTCTGAGTGCATCCAAGTACTTAACAAATATGAAGTACTTGGCAATTGAAAAGTATTTCATAGTTTCATAAATATTAGCTGTTATTTTTGTTGTTAACACAAATGATGATATGCTTTTTTGATTCATTCAAAAAAGTATTTATTAAGTAACTAAGTGGGTTTGATGTTTGCCGTGAGGAAAAAATTGACTTTTAATTCTAAGAGAGATTTTTTTTTTTTTCAGGCACAAGGAACCTTCCTTTAATATATCCTTGCTAAAAGCCCTAGGTTTCTCAGCCCACAGAAAAACTTGCCCAATATTGATTTTCTTTCATCAAAGCTCCAAACTATACATACCCCTTTCTTCAATTCCTACATGTAAATTTTCCCTGGGGATACAGAGGCAAGTCAGAGGCTGAATTGTGCCCCTTGGATTTCCTTCAGGCCTCAGACTGGAGCCTCCGTGACCTGCAGGCTTGCATGCGTGCGTGACAAACTAAACATGAGCCGTGATGCAGTAGCAACCTGAAGGCATAAATGGTAACTGGAGAAATATGGGGCCTGCCAGGCCCTTGCATCACACCTCTCAGGAGTCGTTTCTCTCATCTCTCACCATCCTGGACTGGGTGTCCTTTCCACCACTCTGCTCTTTTAAATGTCAATCACCCTTCTGCTCATGGTAAGAATCTGCTCGGATTTATCAGTAGCCAGCAAGAGGAGCCCTTAGCTCTGCTCTCCTAACACGGCTGGGGCACAGCACGCTTTATTACACCATAAATTTGAGCAGGAAAAGCTAATATACTCTATACATTTGTCAAAAAAAAAAAAAAAGAGTAGCAACTCTTTACAGTGAAGTTCCCTGTAGCAAATCTGCCATCTCAGTGAGTGGGTTTTGAAATATCAGAAGTATTTACTGTCAGATGCAGCTCTGGGATAGAACAGCCAAGGGCAGTGCTCGCTGGAGGACTGCCTCAGCACAGANAGAGTTGGGGATGTGTAATTTAGGGAACACTTGACTGAAAAAGCAGAAATCAGGGATGATAACTGGGTTTAATAGTGAAAGTGAAAGTGAAGTCGCTCAGTCGTGTCCGACTCTTTGCCCACTGTAGCCCACCAAGCTTCTCTGTCCATGGGATTCTCCAGGCAAGAGTACTGGAGTGGGTTGCCATTTCCTTCTCCCGGGGATCTTCCCGACGCAGGGATTGAACCCAGGTCTCCCGCATTGCAGGGAGACGCTTTAACCTCTGAGCCACCGGGAAGCAGTATAGACATACAATTTAGTATGTGAAAGTTACAGAGAAGGGGAGTTTGGCTTAACTCTCTTACTATTAGAATTATTGTCTTTGAATGAAAACATGAAGCGGAATCTGTGTGATTTTCAGCCAGGGAAGTTATATATAATATTTCTAGACTGGACAAAAGGTTGGAGTAGACAGTCTTTGCCATGTTTTTCCCTCTCTAAAATATTGTGATTTCTAATTATGCTGCAATTAAAAATGATGATGCAAGTCTATATTTATTGACATGGAAAGATGCCCATGACATATTGCTGAGTGAAAAATAAAACAGGTTTTAGAACAGTATGTTCGATATTTTTCCATTTACATAAAATCTTGTGCATAATTCTGTACATATCCATAGAGAAATGTTTGATGGACTGCTCGTCCAAACAGTAATTGGTTATCTCTGGATGGTGGATTTCAGATGATGTTAATTTATTTCTTTTTATATGTAAGTGGTTTGGCTATTTATAATAACCACATCTTAATTATCTTTAATAAACTTATTTAAACAAAAATGTATTATATAACTAATTAATGTCTTGACAATACTTCTGGATTAGAGCAAGCTGTCACTGGCTGAAACTGACCTGAAATCTGGGTATGCTGATTGTCCCCTTTTCCCCATTATGTGGCTTTTAGAGAAAAATTTTGCTTCTTTGAATTTCAGTTTTCACCCCTGTAAGATGAAAATGAAACACTACTCTATAGTCTAATGTTCAGGATTGATGAAGGAAAGATATAAAATGACCTTAATTAGTCTGAGTGCATCCAAGTACTTAACAAATATGAAGTACTTGGCAATTGAAAAGTATTTCATAGTTTCATAAATATTAGCTGTTATTTTTGTTGTTAACACAAATGATGATATGCTTTTTTGATTCATTCAAAAAAGTATTTATTAAGTAACTAAGTGGGTTTGATGTTTGCCGTGAGGAAAAAATTGACTTTTAATTCTAAGAGAGATTTTTTTTTTTTTCAGGCACAAGGAACCTTCCTTTAATATATCCTTGCTAAAAGCCCTAGGTTTCTCAGCCCACAGAAAAACTTGCCCAATATTGATTTTCTTTCATCAAAGCTCCAAACTATACATACCCCTTTCTTCAATTCCTACATGTAAATTTTCCCTGGGGATACAGAGGCAAGTCAGAGGCTGAATTGTGCCCCTTGGATTTCCTTCAGGCCTCAGACTGGAGCCTCCGTGACCTGCAGGCTTGCATGCGTGCGTGACAAACTAAACATGAGCCGTGATGCAGTAGCAACCTGAAGGCATAAATGGTAACTGGAGAAATATGGGGCCTGCCAGGCCCTTGCATCACACCTCTCAGGAGTCGTTTCTCTCATCTCTCACCATCCTGGACTGGGTGTCCTTTCCACCACTCTGCTCTTTTAAATGTCAATCACCCTTCTGCTCATGGTAAGAATCTGCTCGGATTTATCAGTAGCCAGCAAGAGGAGCCCTTAGCTCTGCTCTCCTAACACGGCTGGGGCACAGCACGCTTTATTACACCATAAATTTGAGCAGGAAAAGCTAATATACTCTATACATTTGTCAAAAAAAAAAAAAAAGAGTAGCAACTCTTTACAGTGAAGTTCCCTGTAGCAAATCTGCCATCTCAGTGAGTGGGTTTTGAAATATCAGAAGTATTTACTGTCAGATGCAGCTCTGGGATAGAACAGCCAAGGGCAGTGCTCGCTGGAGGACCTCCTCAGCACAGACTGAGTCTGCAGAGCAGGGAGCACCAGGCCTCTCATGATGCCAGCCCGCGGTGCAGAGGGAAATTCTCCACAGGGACTGAGTGTAGGTGAGGGTGCGGGGTCACTCTCATTTCCCTTAATGTGCTCTAAGTTTTCCTCACCCCTGGGAGAAAGCAATGACCCCTTCAAAGATGACCTTGAAGTCTAGACTCAACTGTTTCAGAATGACTCTACTTGGCAGAGACGNGTGCGGGGTCACTGTCATTTCCCTTAATGTGCTCCAAGTTTTCCTCACACCTGGGAGAAAGCAATGACCCCTTCAAAGATGACCTTGAAGTCTAGACTCAACTGTTTCAGAATGACTCTACTTGGCAGAGACGGGCAACATCAGGCCCCAAGAATTATTGTTTCCCCCACTGTCTAGCCTTAAGTTTCAAGGAAAGCTTCTATGATGTCATTTCATGCTCACTGTATGAATTTTGAGCAGTTCATCCATTTATACATCAACATGCCCTCGCTGTGAGTCTGTGTTCTTGGAAGTGACCCAGGCATGGAAATTCAGAGACAAAGAAAACAAAATTCTTGTCCCTAGCAAGCTTATATCCTTGCCATAGAAACAAGTGTACTCTTTCACTGTGCAATATGGCAATTGCTCCTCTGTGGTATGAAGCAGGGAACTAGGTACACACTTTTAATTCCACTTGGGGAAATCAGAAAATTTATAGAAAAACACATTCTTTAAGCTTCTGTCAAGCAGAAGTTTTCCTGATGTGTAAACAGAGAACATTCCATAGAGAGAAAAAAGATACACAAAAAATCAGGGGGTGGTATTAAATTTTAAAAAATACATAACTGGTACAGCATTGTTAGGATATAAAAATGGGAAAGAAGTCGCCCAGATGGAAAATGCAGAACAAAAGTGCTTCTGCACACCAATCAGTCTGTGTTTCCTAAAATGAGTTAAGAGATGAACAGATTCAGATGAAGATTTAGTTTCCACGAAGACAGGTGGTAGAATAAAGCATGGCCTTCTTTAAATCAGTCTGTTTTCCCGAGACCCTGGATGAGCCACGTAACCTCCCTCAAGTCTCAGTGAAGTGGGGATTATAACATGCCCCTCAAAGGCTTTTGCTATGAACATTCCAAGGGTTTTTGTTTGTTTGTTTGTTTTTTTATGGGGTTTTTGTGAGGATCAAATGAGATAGCACGTCTACAGGTATAGTACCATTTCAGACCCAAGTAGGCACTCCACATACATCTGCTGAATCTGAATCATGAACTCAAGCTCTTTCCTCAACCTCAGCCCTCATCAACTCCACCTGCCTGGGTTCCATTTCCTTTTTTTTTTTTTAATTTAATTTATTTATTTACTTTACAATACTGTATTGGTTTTGCCATGTATCAACATGAATCCACCACGGGTGTACATAAGTTCCCACTCCTGAACCCCCCTCCCACCTCCCTCCCCATACCATCCCTCTGGGTTACCCCAGTGCCCCAACCCCAAGCATCCTGTGTCCTGCATTGAACCTAGACTGGCGATTTGTTTCTTGTATGATATTATACATGTTTCAATGCCATTCTTCCAAATCATCCCGCCCTCTCTCAAGGCTTAAAAACAACTCAAGACTAGTGGTGTCATCTTTTAAATTTCCCTACATAGTGAAAAACTAGTACAAATAATACACACATCTTAATGAAATAAGGTTCTGAAATAAGGGCAGAAGGATAAATCAAGCCTTTGATCTACATCTTCTCACTGAATCTTCATAACCCTGTGCAATAAGTGTTACTCATTTTGTCCTTGATTTGTTCAGATCGAAAACTTGGAGTTACCCTTGATTCTTCTCTTTCTCTCAAGCTCACATCTGACTAAGCAACTAATCTTTTTGTGCTGCCACTAGAATTACTCAGAATCCATCCCCTTCTCACCACCAGTACTCTCACCAACATGTCCCAAGCCCCCATGGTCTCTAAGATAATACATGCTCTTTCCGTTTCATGCTTGCTGTCTTTAGTCTGTTGGACCAAACAGGCTGGAGTGATCCTGTGGAAGTGCAAGTCACACCCGTGCGTTCACCTTACAAAGTAAAAATCAAACCCTTTACCATAACCTCCAAGAGGCCACCAGATCACAGCCTCCTCTCTTCCTGTCCGATCTCATCTCCCACCGTCTTTCCTTTCATTCAGCTCCAGTCGCGCTGGCTCTCTTGTTCTCCCTCAAGGAGCTGGGGTAAGTTCCTGCCTCAAGCGCTTGCCTGGTTTCTCCGGTACTGGGAATCGTTGACTTCCCAGACACCCACATGTGTTGCTCCTTCACTTACTTGTTTTTACACTCAAATTATAACCTGAAGAAATAAGTCTGTCCCCGGTCACCCTTACAATTGCAATCTTGCTTACCCTCAAATTTCCTATGCTTTCTCACTGACTTTTGCTATTTTGTCTTTGCTATTTACTGCTATAAGATACATATTTTATTAGGATGTTTATTGCTTATTTTCAGTCCTGTAGTATTTTAGTTTCATGAGAACAGGGATTTTTGTCTGTCTTAACTATTGTTTAACTTCACCACCTAGAACATCATCTGTCATGTAATAGGCAGTAAGTGGTTGACTATTAAATGACTGACTTTGCCAATGAAAATAATGAGCCTTCAAGAGCAGAAGAGTAATTTCTTGATTTTATAATGTAAGTGTCAGAACTGGAATAAGAATGCAAGTTTGCTATTTCTAAAGCTTACCCTTTTCTGCCATGCTTAGGGTGACATGTTTTAAATTTAATATTCAAACTTAAAACTTTTGAGTAATAAAGAGAAGTTAAAATAATTAAAGTCATATAAAGTCTTCAACAGAAAACCGACAAACTGAATACAGCAGTATATGAAAATAATTATACATCTTGAGCAGGTTGATTTATCCCAGGTATACAAGGCTACTTCAACATTCAGAAGCCAATATTCATATCAACTGATGCAGAAATGCATTTTTACAAAATCTAATACCTTAGAATATATCTAACATGATAACATTTTTATCAGGAATCTAACATTCATGATAAAAAAAATCTCGGCAAATGAGGAATAGAAAGGTTCTTTCTCAATTAAATACACAATGTCTATAAAAAACCTATAGCTGACATCATACTTCATGATGATAAACATGAAGCTTTTCTAAAAAGATAGGAACAAAGCAGATATCCCCTCCCACTACTACTTTTCATCATTGTACTGTAAAACCTAGAAAATGCAATAAGAAAAAAATAAAACTGTACAGACGGGGAAGGAGAAATACAACTGTCCTCATCCACAGGGAATAAAATCATCTAAGCAGAAGATCCAAAAGAACTTTAAAACAAACAGAAAAATACATCTTGAAATTAATAAGTGACCAGAGATCAAATTGACAACATCCACTGAATCACTGAAAAAGCAAGACAGTTCCAGAAAAACATCTATTTCTGCTTTATTGACTACGCCAAAGCCTTTGACTGTGTGGATCACAATAAACTGTGGAAAATTCTGAAAGAGATGGGAATACCAGACCATCTGACCTGCTTCTTGAGAAACCTATATGCAAGTCAGGAAGCAACAGTTAGAACTGGACATGGAAGAAAAGACTGGTTCCAACTAGGAAAAGAAGTATGTCAAGGCTGTATATTGTCACCCTGCTTATTTAACTTCTATGCAGAGTACATCATGAGAAACACTGGGCTGAAAGAAGCACAAGCTGGAATCAAGATTGCCGAGAGAAATATCAATAACCTCAGGTATGCAGATGACACCACCCTTATGGCAGAAAGTAAAGAGGAGTTATAAAGCCTCTTGATGAAAGTAAAAGAGGAGATTGAAAAGGTTGGTTTAAAGCTCAACATTCAGAAAACAAATATCATGGCATCTGGTCCCATCACGTCATGAGAAATAGACAGAGAAACAGTGGAAACAGTGTCAGACTTTATT
>SJYW01009468.1:613781-636465 GCA_006410735.1 Raphicerus campestris | reverse complement strand
GGGGTTTCAGGATTGGGAGCTCGTGTACACCTGTGGCTGATTCATGTCAATGTATGGCAAAACCAATGCAGTATTGTAAAGTAGAATAAAGTAAAAATAAAATTAAAAAAAAAATGATCCAACTAAATTCTATCTAGAAGAGTATAAGAAACAAAAATAGATTGAATGTGAGCTCATGGAAAAAAATTTTCTAAGCAAATAGTAATCAAAAGAGAGCAACATGGCTATACTGATATCAGATAAAGTAGGCATTAAAAAGGTTACAAGAGACAAAGAAGAGATTGTATATTAATAAAAGGGCCAATACAGTTAGAAGATATGCCAATTCTAACCATTTGTGTACCTAATAAAAGACCATCAAAATACATGAAGCAAAAATTTACAGAATTAAAGGGAAAAATACAGGCCTACAGTAATAGTTGTAGACTTTGATATTCATTCTCAGTAATGCTAGAATAACCAGATAGAAGATAAGTAAGGAAATGGTGGATATATATAACATAATAAACCAACTAGATCTACTAACAGATATATATGGAACATTCTGCCCAGTGCCATAATACACTTAATTCTTCTTGGTCTTATCTGGTTCATGCCTGTGGCTTTTGATGCTAAATGTTACCATGTGGGGTTCTTGCAACTTAACTTCATGGCCACATAGAGTTTTAACTCTGACCATGGTAAGCCCATTCTCCCTCTCTCTCCTGCTGGGATGGGACAGATTCCAGTATTTTGTCTATGGATGTTGTTGGGTCACCTGCCTTGGGGCAAAGCATGAAGTTACAGTCATTTTCCCACTCCCCTTGCTTGAGAAATTCAGTGTGAGAGGGAGAAAAGACAGCCAGTATCATCATCCAAAATAGAGATGAGCTTAGCAGAACTGACGCTGAATTTATAGTAGCCACTGCATGCACTATCACCACCACTGTGCCAGATTTCTTCTCTTGCACTAATTCTGAAGTATTTTTGGTTAATTTTAGGCTCCAAGCCAAAGAGGTAAGGGTGGAGAGGATGAGCAGTTTTGCTATGAGACTGCTCTGTTAGAACGAGGCAAATTCAACAGCCCATCTGTGATGGTATTCTATCGATAGCCTGATTCTCTGCCTCCCAGAGATATACGTTGGTAAGCTAATTCATCACTGAATTCTGCCAGACTAGCAGCAGGACAAATTATCAAAGTTTTCAGAGTATCCGTTTAGATCTCTTGCTGGTCCATCTTATCCACTGGTGGTGCGCTGTGTGAAGCTCAGTGGCTTCAGTTGCGCTTGATTCTTTGCAACCCAGTGGGCTGTAGTCTGCCATGCTCCTCCTACCACGTGGTTCTCCAGGCAAGAATACAGGAGTGGTTTGTCATGCCTTCCTCCATGGGATCTTCCCGATCCTAGTGTCAAATGCACATTTCCTGCATTGCAGGTAGATTCTTTACCCGCTGAGCTACCTGGGAAGCCCCAAAGTGGGCTACTTTTCCCTTAAGCAGTAAAAACTACAAACTGTGTGTATATCCTTTGTCCCAGATATTCCTGTTTCAGAATTTGTACTTTAAGAAATTACTGGACAAGAGTATGAAAGGGCAACTGGGTAACTATTACGATGCTGATGGCAGAATTGGTCTTAAAAGTAAAGGGTCATAAAAGCAAGGGAGGAAGGGAAGGATGGAAGAAGGAAAGAGAGAGAGAGAGAGAAAAAAAAAACTTTAATGTCTCATAGTACAGAATTGGTTAAATAAACCATGATCCATCTATAAATAAAATACTCTAATACTGGGCAACTTTTAAAAAACATTCAATGTAGTTACTAGCCTGGAAAATGTTCTCCTTATATTATTAAGTTAGAAAAAGCAGGTTACCAAACAGTATCCTTTTAAGGATATGCACTAAATGTTAACAGTGGTTATTTGTGGATAGTGTAATTTCAGGTGACTTTTAAAATTTATTTTTGTTTATATGCTTTTTTTGAAGTCATCTACAAAAACATGCGTTACTTCTGTAGTTAAAAATTACAGTGAAGGATAAAAGTAACTAGTGGAGTAACTGAAGCCCCCAGCCATTCTGAGCCCATTGTCTTTTGTGAGAACTAACAAGCACCACTGGGACCTAGACACATCTTCCTCCTGTCTTTGAAACAGTGGTCTCTCCTGGAGTCAGTATGAGCAGAGAAATCTAGATGAGAACCTCATACTTGCCAGACATCACCTCATGTAAATTCTTGGCTTTGGCGACCCTGAAACCACAGCAGAAGCTCCACTTGAGGGCCAGCTCCGTGGAATGAGTTTTCAAGAGCCCAGAGGTGAGCCACCTTCCATTTCACTGAAGCTTCAGAGGACAATTAGGGAAATTCAGTGGTTCCTCAGCTCTTCAGACCTGTTTCTGATCTCAGGAAGAGAGGCTGCAATTATCTCTCAGTCCACTAATGGCCAGTCCCCAGCCACCCTGACAAAAGGTGCCTCGCAGAAGCAGCTGGGTTCACTTTCTGATGCCTTATCCCAAATGGGATCAGGATCTTTGTGGGTGGTGCCTAGGAATCTGTGTTTTAAACAAGCCACTCAAATCCCACTTTGCATACTGAAAGCTGGAAGGCAGTTACGTTGCCCACAAGCCCACTCTTTTTGTTCCCTTAGAAACTCATGGCAATAGAGCTCATTTCTCCTTTCTCTCTATGCAAGGTGGTGGAGTGTGTGGGGATTCAGAGAAGTTGAATCTCACAACAACTTTCTGAATTTCTTCATTCATTGTCTGACACTGGTGGTAAATGAAAACGTCAGGGCTACCACTCAGGATGATGCAGACAGAGGGGATGCTGGCATCTAAGTAGGTAGTTATTGGACTGTGATGGGAGAGTGGTTAGAGGTCAGAAGCACAGAAAACAAGATGTGACAAGATGTAGAATATTCAGAACTGGTAGAAAATCTGTGCTTAGAGCAGCAGAGGCAGGGAAACAAGAGGTTGTAGAGTTAGTCAATGAGAGATACATTGAGCCCATTGAACAGCTGAGACAACAGAGGAATTTGAGGCAAAAGTTATTTGCTTTGGCAATATAGGGAATTTGGGTTAGAAATAACTCTTTTCTCCCCAGGTAAATGCTGGCTGGGGTTCCTACCACCTTTTTAGATCGCTATGTGTGGTCCTGTAACTCCAAAAAAAAAAGAGAAATTGTACCGCATTAGATCCTAATTATTTTGATACCATGGATCCCTTTGAGAATCTAATNGGTAAATGCTGGCTGGGGTTCCTACCACCTTTTTAGATCGCTATGTGTGGTCCTGTAACTCCAAAAAAAAAAGAGAAATTGTACCGCATTAGATCCTAATTATTTTGATACCATGGATCCCTTTGAGAATCTAATGGTATATACATATATGTATACATACATACACACACACACACACATTTGAAAAATTGCAAGTGGTTTATTGACCCCTTTCTGAAGCACTTCTGCAGTTTATAAAATAAAAACTCCTAACCTCCAGTAAAAGACAGAAAGAGGCGGGAAGGGTTAGAGAGCACCGAGCTGAAATCTAAGAAAACATTTTCAAGAACGCTTTCCTCATCACTGGGAGAAAATGCCTTTGCTGAAGGGCAGGAGGAAAACAGCAAGATGAGTAGGCCGTGTGACACGCTGCCAGCAAAACATCCCAAGTGATGACAGCTGACGTGTTCACAGTATTTTAGGATCTCTCCACCACTCGCACATTTGTTCCTTAGACACACTGACAAAGGCCCACAGCACAGATTATTGACTGTCTTCCCATTGAGGCTTTGCTACTGAGGCATAACAGTGTCAAAGTCGTGGTCCTCGGAAACACAAGATATTGGTGCAATGAACACTACACAATGTATATTAATAAAATTATTCAGTGCCTTTCCTGCAGGATTCTGGAACCTTTTTCTTTGCTTCTTGGTAGCACAGCTTCCTCTGCAGTGCCTCTCTCCTAGACATTGCCTTAATGCCACCAACAGCATTTGCCCAGCCAGGCCTCTGCAGTTAGGGCCTTGTTCTGTTAAATATGATAAACTTACTCTCAATAATTAGATGGCTGTTCATAGTGTCTTGAGTGGCCCTGATGAAATGACAGCTGAATTGAAGCTTCACTTTCAAGGCCTCAACTAGGAATGCAAGAATATAAAGGATGAAGATAATCTGGCTCCATAGCCCTAAAATCACTGAGCTTATCTCTGATAGTGCCATTCTTGGCATCTAATCTGAAAAGTGAAAGTGAAGTCGCTCAGTCATGTCTGACTCTTTGAGACCCCATGGACTGTAATTTATCAGGCTCATCTGTCCATGGGATTTTCTAGGCAATAGTACTGGAGTGGACTGCAGTTTCCTTCTCCAGCAGATCTTCCCAACCCAGGGATCGAACCCAGGTCTCCCACATTGTAGACAGACGCTTTACAGTCTGAGCCAGCACGGAAGTCCAATTTGAAGTCAAGTTTAAAAGTGCTTCAGTTCAGTTCAGTTGCTCAGTCATGTCTGACTCTGCAACCCCATAGATTGCAGCATGCCAGGCCTCCCTGTCCATCACCAACTCCTAGAGCCTACTCAAACTCATGTCTGTTGAGTTGGTGATACCATCCAACCATTTCATCCTCTGTTGTCCCCTTCTCCTCCCATCTTCAATCTTTCCCAGCATCAGCGTCTTTTCCAATAAGTCAGTTCTTTGTATCAGGTGGCCAAATTATTGGAGTTTCAGCTTCAACATCAGTCCTTCCAATGAATATTCAGAACTATTTCATTTAGGATGGACTGGTTGGATCTCCTTGTAATCCAAGGGACTCTTAGGAGTCTTCTCCAAAACCACAGTTCAAATACATCAATTCTTCAGCACTCCACTTTCTTTATGAGAGAAAAGCTCTCACGTCAGTACATGACTACTGGAAAAACTAAAGCTTTGATTAGACAGACTTTTGTTGGCAAAGTAATGTCTCTACTTTTCAGTATGCTGTCTATGTTGGCATAGCTTTTCTTCCAAGTAGTAAGTGTCTTTTAATTTCATGGCTGCAGTCACCATCTGCAGTGATTTTGGACCCCCCAAAATAAAATCTGTCACTGTTTCCCCATCTATTTGCCATGAAGTAATAGCACTAGCTGCCATGATCTTAGTTTTCTGAAAGTTGAGTTGTAGCCAACTTTTTCACTCTCCTCTTTCACTTTCATCAAGAGGCTCTTTAGTTCTTCTTTGCTTTCTGCCATAAGTGTGGTNCTTTACAGACCAGAACCGAATCACATGTTCATCAGTAGCAGACGCTGCAAGTGTTCCAACATATGCCCTCAGCCTGCGCCCAGTTTGTTGGGGGAATCTCGCATCTCTGTCTTGATTTTTCCTCAGGAAACTGCATCTATGAGGCAACAGGCCATTGCTGGTGTGTGCTCAGTCTCTGCAGGGGCCAGCCTGGAAATGCTGGAGAGCTGAAATCCTAAGGAACAACCTTAAGTAACTAAGAGACAGGAACTAAAATCCTGGCCTCCTCCTTCCTCCGGGGCTAAATTCTGAGTCCTCCGGGAGCTCTGCAGCAGCAAGTCCCGATGGCCCACCGCGGACGTAGGCCCATGACTCACCCGGGGCGCTCGGCGGGCTTCTCCTTGCCCTGACTCCTTCCCAGTGACTGCTAGGACCAAGTCTGCATCAGCTACTTGAGCCCAAATATTTTGGTGAAGATATATTTTTGCTTCACTGTTCATGAGTGAGATTGACTTATAATTTGGTTTTCTTGCCAGATTCTGCCATCAGGTTCATGTTTGTCTCAAAAGAATAAATTCAGAATGTTTATTTTACACTGGGAAAAAATAACAAAAGACAAAAACCCACTTGAGCCCATATCCTTGTCCTAGGTTCTATTTTTGAGGGAAATGAAACAACTTAAAAATACCACAGCCAGACAAACTGGAGAATGGGAGACACCAACTGGCCTGGACGGGTGGTTTAAAAAGGTTAAGCCCTCTGTTCATCCACCTCACCAGGACTAACTCAAATGTGTGTAGACAAATATTGTATATTAACACATGTATATAGAAACTAGATAACATGGCCCTGATGAACGCATTTGCGGGGTAGCAGTGGAGATGCGGACAGAGAACAGACTTGTGGGCATAGTGAGGGAGACGCTGGGGTGATCTGAGAGAATAGCATGGAAACATGTACTTTTCTGTATGTAAACTAGGGAGCAAATGGGAACTTGTTGTATGACACAGGGAGCTCAACCCAGTGCTCTGTAAAAGACTAAAGGGGTGGGGTGGAGTGCGAGATGAGAGGGGGCTTCAGGAGGGAGGGGGTGTATGGATAGGTGTGGCTGATTCATGTTGATGTATGGCAGAGGCCAACATAATATTGTAAAGACATTATCTTCCATTAAAGAAAGAGAGAAAGCAAGGGCCTTACGCCAGCAGCGATCAGCCTCATCTGGGAACTTACTAGAAATGCACATTTCACAGTCCCTCCCCAGGCCTATGTGATGAGAAACTCTGTGGCTGAAGCCCAGCAATTCGTGTTTTTAAAAGCCTTCCCGATGACTGTGGCGCATGGTGGACTGAAATATCACTGGTTCAGACGAACCAGAACATTTCCCTGGTTCAGGGCTCAGCATAACCTCCCGTGAATCGTCTGACCCTGAGAAGGATGAAAAGCGATGTGAACACAGTACAGTCATGGTTTCCAATAGGGAGGAAGCCCAGAGACGAACAGCAAGTGGCCCCACGCCTTGGAACTGGAAAACAGGAAAAGTGGCTTTGCACCCTGAGAAATGGCGACAGACACGACGCTCCCTGCCCGGTTTCTACAGCTCCGCAGTCACAGAGGGACCTTGGACAGGGCTGGGGAGGGAAGGCCATCAAGGACAAGGCTTCCCTTGCCAGAAGTCACCGCATGTGTTCCTCCAGCGGCAGTAAATCCCATGGAAATTCAGACAGACAAAGTGTTCTGACATTTATATCCAGCATGAAATACATGAAAATAATAAGAGGAGAGGATAATAGTGCAACATGAAGCTTTTATTAATGTTAGACTAACTCTGTAGGGGAAATGGTTCATTTTATGGCTTTAATGTCAGGCTTTCTCCTTTCCTCCAATGGGCGTAAAACTGGGGCTGCCTCTGATTTTCAATCAGTAGGTGAGAAAGCATTTTCGGGGCAGCTCAGGTGTGTGTAGAAGGACTGCATGAGCCATGGAAATTTGCAGGAATGTGGAGGCACGGTCACTCACAGGAGCTCATGATCTACTTGGGAAAGTCACACATACAGATATATACAGTGCCCACATTCACTGAGTCATTGTGTTCCAGGAACTACGGTGAATGATTTTATACACATATCATTTAAAATGCACACATATTTATAAATAAAGGACAACACAATAAGACAGGGTATCTGTTCAGTTCAGTCGCTCAGTCATGTATGACTCTTTGTGACCCCGTGGACTACAGCATGCCAGGCTTTCCTGCCCATCACCAACACCTGGAGCTTGCTCAGATTCATGTCCATTGAGTCGGTGATGCCATCCAACCATCTCATCCTCTGTCATACCCTTCTCCTCCTGCCCTCAATCTTTCCCAGCATCAGGATCTTTTTCATTGAGTCAATTCTTTGCATCAGGTGACCAAAGTATTGGAGCTTCAGCTTCAGCGTCAGTCCTTCCAAATGAATATTCAGGACAGATTTCCTTTAGGATTGATTGCTTTGATCTCCTTGCCCAAGGGATTCTCAAGAGTCTTCAACACCACAGTTCAAAAGCATCATTTCTTCAGCATTCAGCTTTCTTTATGGTCCAACTCTCACATCCATACTTGACTATTGGAAAGCATACAGCCAGGTACTAAATTATACCCAATATGCACTCTGAGAAGAGTAAAAACATCAGAAAGAACATCTATCCTTTGTCTGCTACATGATCTTGGTCAACCTCCTTCCCTCATCAGATGCTTCCTCTCTAAAATGAGAATGCTGCACTGGATAAGCATATCCCAGATTTGCATTCTGTGTAAAATCCTTTAGGACAGTAATAGAAAAACTGTGAGGGAGGCAGCGATGGCCCGAGATGAAAACATTTACAAACATTTTAGAAATACGTTTAACCAAGTTGAGCAAGTCTGTTTCCCAAAAGACCTCTCAGAACTTTGAAGATGCTTTTGACAATGCTTTTGTGTTTTGTGACTCTACCAGAGGAAAATCCTTCTGTAGAATTTCATAAATTTATTTTATTATAAAACCTGCTGTTACATGGCACCGAATAACCTCCCTTCATGTGTCCCAGAAGCAGCCTGGAAAATGCTGGAAATCGTGGTTCTGAAGGATGGCAGCTCAGGTCAGCTCACTTGGCCAATCTTTAAAGGACAACTCAAGTCCAATTCAGTGAACAGCAAGGTCGTTTGCAGTGGGGGCAACAGAAAGCAACGCTCTGGGGTAAGGCTTACCTTCACTGAGAGTGCAGACTGTAACGTACTCGGCATTTGTTCCGTACATTCACAAGGCGTTTTCAGATACGTTCACTAATTTCAGCCCCTTGGCAACACAGATTTAGTGTTTTGTTCAGCTTCCAGGAGAAAACTGAAACTTACAAAGGTAACGTCTGACTTTGTCAATGTCCCCTTCTCTGCCACATTCCCCCTAATCCTTTCCCTTTTTACTGAACTGATTCGCTTATCATGGTTTCTGTATTACAAAATGTGCTGGGTCTTTTGATTTAATTTTTTCACCCCACCATTCCTCAGTGTATTCTGGAACCCAGCCTTGGTCACGAAGGCCCATGCAACTTTACAACATTTAGGAATAAAGGTGATCCTATGGGCAGGAAGTGAAAGTAAAGTCGCTCAGTCTTGTCTGACTCTTTGTGACCCCGTGGACTGTAGCCCACCAGGCCCTCCATCCATGGGATTCTCCTGGCAAGAATACTGGAGTGGGTTGCCATTTCCTTCTCCAGGGGATATTCCCAACCCAGGGTTCAAACCCAGGTCTCCTGCATTGCAGGCAGACACTTTAACCTCTGAGCCACCAGGGAGGCCCATAGGCAGGAAACTATTCATTAAAAAACAAAAAACAAAAAAAACCAACACCCAGCTCAGACTGTGCTGGTAGTAAGCAAGTGTCACCTGGGCCACGCCCTACTGATGCCTCTGGCCAGCCGCCAGCCCTCAGCCTGGTGTCTGTAGTTCAATGCCCCCAACACTACATGAGCTAGTTTGCTGCAAGTGTATAAAGGTCTCTGAGAAATCAAAGTTCTGCCTGGTAAGGAAGGTGCTCTGAAGGTAGATGTCTGATGAGAGGAGCAGGAAGTCTGGAGCCAGGAAATCACCTGACTAGGCACAGTCCCAGATCCTCGACCTTCTTCCAAGATGATTTGGGGCAAGCTATGTGTTCACTTCTAGCCATTTTGTCTCTTTGTATTAAAAAAGAAAAAAAAAAAAAAAAAGAGCTTTCCAAGGCACCTTTCAGATCTCACGAAACTTTATTTTTTAATGTGAACTGACCAAGTCAAACTTCGCAATCAATGAGGTGACTGATATCACATCCGATAGCCCTTGTGGCCATTATTTGAATCGGGGCACTTGAAACCCTCTCAGCCTCCCTCTCCTGCCAGCGAAGATGAAAGTGTCATTTCTGACCCCCGCACTGGCCTTCGCCTTGAACTTTGCCGTGCCTTTCATATTACCATTTCCAGCTGATTCTTTGCCCCCTGGTGAGACCAGACTTTTCTGAAAGAGTGTAAACTTCTCTGAATGATATTTGAAAATAAAATATAATTGATTTCACAGCTCCTTGAACCTCTCCTATCAAGAATTGATTTTTTTTCTCTCTTCTGTTTTACACACTTGAAAGCGATTTGAGTGATGACAGGTAGAAAATGCAATACATAAATGTTCTTCGTCCTTTCTCCTTTTCTTTTTAAATTCTTCCTTGCAATAACAGTGCATCTGGGTATGTGTGCAAGTCCATGTGTTTCTATAAGTGTCCTTTCATATATATTTGCATCTGTATTTGCCTGTGTTTATATGCGTTCAGCCTGCATGCCCCGCACACGTGCATTTGTATGCCAGTGTCTGTGTGCACATACATATGCAGAAAATGCATTTATGCATTTGTGTTTTTCCTGTGTTCATCCTAATGCAAGTCTGCAGAACTGCGTTTATAAGCATGCATGTTAGCATGAATGTTTTGCACGCACATGTATCTGTGCTTGGGGTCTGTGTAAAGTTAACCCATATATGAATAGGCAGGTTTGTGTCTAGCTGCTTGCATGAGTGTGCTTATCCCTGTGAATGAGTGTACACGTGCCTGGGTAGTTAGATTGGCATTTCAAAGCACACCTGGCCTTGCTCTTCATCCACCTCACCTCCCAAAAGAATACATGAAACACAACTTTTCTTGGATGCTCCAGACAGCTTCTGCTGATTTGGAGAGTCATTAGGAACCATGGAATGCTCTCCTCTGCCAGCCCTGTATGAGTTGTCACTTCCTCAGGCAGGATAAAGTCACCCAACTGGACTGTGTCCTAATTATCTGGCAAGAGAAGGCGGTGTGGCAGATGCTGCTATGGACCTGGGAAGCCCTCTCTCTGCAGCAGCCCCTGGTCCCCGTTGGCTCCCGGGAAGCCACCCCTGGAGCCTGGGCTGAACTACTGTCTGAGTGACACAAGGGTTGGTGGAACGTGGTGCGGATTGAAATGTTGGTGTGGCAGAAGCTGTCAGTGCCAGACAGGCCCAGCACACCTGTCTTCCACCCCTAGCCTGCCTAGACGGATATGAGCGGCAGATCTGTGCTTCCTGTCAGTCATCCTGTCCACTCTGAGCTGGCAGGGCCGCCAGGCTGGTCAGTTTGTGACAGTGATGCTTGGGAGCAGAGAAACGAGGCTCTTGTTCAAGGAGGCCTTTGGCTTCCTTCAGCAGCGAGAAGGAACTCCCACATGGGGATTTGCGTCATTACCCTGGGGGAGAACACGTGGGCACTCTTAATGGTTGAAGGTAGAATAAAATGTAGCAACTCACCACAGACTCTGAGGATTGGGGGGCTTTCCTGTTTGGTGGGGTAGTTGGGATAAGAAAAGCATGCTGGATTCATAGTACGCAGACCCAGCCTCAAGTCTCCAGTCTTCCACCAGTGGGCCACAAGCCTTTGTACAACGTGCTTTAGATCAATGTCAGGACAAGGCTGGATTGATTCTCTAATGACAAAACAGAGTAGACTCTGGCCCCACCCTGGTGTAATGGGGAGAGTCTCAGTGTTCCCAATAGGAAACCTAGCCCAGCAGGCAGAGTATAATAGGGTATTATTTTGCCGACCACAGGAGTTACTGCCTAAAATCAACAAGACTCTGTTCGAAAAGATCAAGGTCTAGTTTGTTCCTGCTTTCCAGGCTCCTTTTTGTCTCTCTGATTATCTCCACTTAGATGTTTCAAGGGAATTCACAAAACATCCCACAACAATCGTATCCTTCTCTTCCCCAAAGTACGGTGGCAACCCACAAGCAAATCATTATCCACTCCAGACCACCAGTTCCCCTCTACCTCCTCGCCTCGGACCCTCCTCATTGGGCCGGGGCGGCGGGGGCGGGGGCGGGCAGCTGGGAGGATGTCCATGGCAGATCTATGCCTGCATTCTCGTCTTCTCTGCCCCTCGTGGTGTATTCTAGCCATTATGTGCGCCCTAGCATAAGTGCTGTTCCTGATCATGTTTCAGCCTCTCTCTCATGCTATTCCTCTACCTGAAATACAGTCCTTGGTTCAGTTTAGGCTTAAATATCTTTCCTTCAAGAGGACTTTTATGTCTCCCAAGGCAGGTGAAAACCTTTGCCAAAACATTGCTTACCACATTCTACTTCTCCTGCATAAAATGACCACATAGCATTAGAACTGATTGCTTAATTGTGTTCCTTGTTAGAATTAATGCTACCATAGGGCAAAGAACAGATCTCAAATATTTGCTTCCGTAGTTCTGATGGCTAGTACAGTGTTTAACATATGGAATACCCCCTAAATGAGTGCAAAGTAAACTAACAAATGAATAGCAATTAATGATGCATCATATATGATTATGTTAAATTTCTATAGATGAAGTGAAAGTCACTCAGTCATGTCTGACTCTTTGGGATCCCATGGACTATAGGGTCCGTGGAATTCTCCAGGCCAGAATACTGGAGTGGGTAGCCTATCTCTTCTCCAGAGGATCTTCCCGAGCTAGGAATTGACCTGGGGTCTTCTGTATTTCAGTTGGATTCTTTACCAACTGAGCTATGAGGGAAGGACTTCATAAATACCCTATAGACCTTGAATACAAGCTCCTGAGTATAGGGACTTTGTACGCTAGTGTACCTCTTTCCATCCAAATAGAACTGTCTGGTACAGAGTAGGGTCTCCATTAATGTTTCATGCATGTGGTTGTTAAGGGGAGGGAGTTGAGGGAGGGATGGATTAGGAGTTTGGGGTTAACACATGTACACTATTTTATATATAGGAAGGATAAATAACAAGGTCTTACTGTATAGCCCAAGGAACTATATTCAGTATCCTGTGATAAACTATAACGCAAAAGAATATGAAAGAGAATATATATGTATAACTGAATCACTTTGCCATACAGCAGGAATTAATATAACATTACAAACCAACTATACTTGAATAAAATAAATTTTTAAAAACACTTAATATACTAATCTATTTTAAAATAAATGTTTCATATCATGATATGCACATATTTGAATATATTGAGTTTCTTAACTTTTTCTACCTAAGTACATGTAACATTGAAAAACAGTGACCCTGGAAGACCTGGAGATGTTTGTCAAACTGGCATAAATCTCTGATTGCATTCCAGCTCAAAGTCCATGCAAATGCTCTGTTCTATTCCATAGTTGTATATATTTTAACATGAAACAAGTGTACCTTAGTTGCTATGAGCAAAATTAATATGATGCAAAATTAATAATGAATAATAATTAATTAATGCTATCCGTATCACCTGGCTTTGCACACATCCTGGCATATGGACGCATACTATTGCCAATAAGCTTCTTCTACTCCAAGAATGAAGGAAACCCCAATGGCTGACTCAGAAGCCATGTTGTGGCCAGAGATAGCATGTGGACTTGGTGGTCTGCCAAGTGAGCAGAAACTCTTTTGGGGATGATGTTTGGGGTTTTTTCTCTCTAGGATTATACACATGCAAAGTCTCCTATAAAGGAATCCAGAAGCTCAGCTGAACAGGAATCATATAGTTCACTGTATCTCACAGTTGAGAGTCCACCTCTTGCTCCTCCCACCAATGTCTTCTCACTGCTGTAGAACAGCTCTTTTTCTTAGTAGCCTCCCTTCTGCTTTTTCTTTTTTTAATCTGACAGCTGTGATAGCACTGACTCACATATAGAATGCAAAGCTTCTGAGGCCTCTTACATTATTCCTTTATCCTCTTATATGTTCACTGTTGAATACCATCTGCAAATTTAATTAGCCAACAATTTACTCCCTGTGACTAATCATTTAGCAAAGTTGAATAACTTGATGAAAAGAAAAAAAAAAAAAAACTCTCAAATGCTCTGTACAGAATAGAAAACTTCAGCCTTTTTTTCTTTTTTTAACCTTCCCAGCTTACTGTGATGGGGGACCCAGATGACAGAAGCTCAAGCCAATCAGAAGTCAGACATAAAAATACAATGGGATTCATGGGAATTTCTAAAGATGTTCTAAATAAGGAATACCAAGGAGTTTATCTAGAACAATGCAGTTGTTTTTGGCACAAAGCTATTCTATTCACTTCTGAGTATTGTGTTCTCCTCTGAATATGAGGTAAGCAATTTTGAAAACAGTTTAGTTCTTTCTGCAGCATCTGGTTAGGTAGTATTGTCATTCTTCAGGAGATTTCCCTGAAGCATCTGGATTTCTGCTCTGATTGCCCTGGCCTCAAAAGCACTTCTCTTTCACTGATTCCAGAATGTGTTTGTTTTCCCTCTGCAAAGCAATTAGGTGACCACGTCCTCTTTCCAGCTGTTACTCCCTGGGAAATCTTTTCTGACCTTTGGGAACAATCCAGTCCATGGAGATAAAGAGAAAGAAGGTCACTCTTGTTTCATTATCAGAAACTGCTGCAGACAGACTGAGCTAGCTGAGAGCCTCGCATCATCTTGGGCAAGGTCAGTCATTTCCTTGCTCAGGTGTGTTGAGTTTCAGGCACAGCATCTGAAAGCAGTGTCCATGAAGAAATCACTGCACTTTTTATTCAGTGTTCTCTCTCTTGTCACCAAGTATGTCTGCCTAAAAGTGTTATTCTAAAACATAAATAGATGTATTTGAATATTATATCACGAAAACAATGCTAAGAGGCAGAAGAAAGAATGCTGGCTATAAGTTAGAATAAGTGATCTCTTCTCCTTAATAATCTGTATGGCTTCTACTCAGTAATTTCCCTTTATAAGCCTTGCTTCTTTTCTTGAATGAAACAACACGACCTATCTATTTCAACCAGCTAGACTTTGAGCTGTCCTGTGCTGTGCTTGGTCGCTCGGCTGTCTTCAACTCTTTGTGACCCCAAGGCCTATAGTCTACCAGGCTCTTCTGCCCATGGGGATTCTCCAGGCAATTACACTGGACTGGGTTGTCATGCCCTCCTCCAGGGGATCTTCTCAACACAGGGGTCGAACCCAGGTCTCCCGAATTTCAGGCAGATTCTTTACCTGCTGAGCTCCCAGGGAAGTCCAAGAATACTGGAATGGGTAGACTATCTTTACCCAGGAGACGTTGAGCTAGATGAGGATAAACATTGTAATTAACTGATTTTTACACACACAGAGCCTACACACAGTTGAGAATAATTTCATGATTATTAAATAGAAGCCACAGGGTTGTTAATGAGGCTGACGAGGAAAAGGATGAATGTAAATTATGAGCAATCATTATCATCATCATCACCATTATTATTAATGACTGTAGTTGTGGGATTGACTGAGAGGTATCAAGGACANAATGAACCTATTTGCAAGGCAGAAAGAGAGATGCAGAGGTAGAGAAAGGACATGTGGACACAGAAGAGAAAGGGGAAGGTGGGATGAATTTGGATATTAGAATTGACATTTATACACTACTGTGTGTAAAACAGATAACCAACAGGAGCTGCTCTATAGCACAGAGAGCTCAACTCTGTGCTACGTGATAACTTAGAGGGGTAGGATGGTGGATGGGAGGGAGGCTCAGTAGAGAGGAGATATATGTATACATACAGTTGATTCACTTTGTTGTGTATAACAGAAACTAACACAACACTGTAAAGCAATTATACTCCAAAATAAATAAATAAATAAAATGTCCTGGAGGCTTTTTCTCTCCTACTTCCTCACTCTTAGTCACTTTTTTACCTCCCACTACTGTGACCTTTCCATATAGAGACAAGTTAGCCACAACCAATCCCAAGAAAACAGCCTAGCAGTGTGTCAAACACAAGAGAAAGTAATATTTCCTTTCCCAGTGGATTGGACCAAAGCCCAGAACCTAGCTCCATTTGGTGACATCTTGGCTGAAGAATTCCTGATAGCCTGGAATGTGACCTATGTTGTCTGGTCAATTGACAGACATATGTGCATCTTTGGTAGAGGACCAGTGTGGGTGGCATCGTCTCCAAAAAGAGCAAGTGGGTTAACAGTGCAGGTTCTGCAGGAGAGCACTGCAGTGTCCCCACCAGAACAGGCAGTGACACAGACAGCATCTGCTCCCCTCCTCCCAGGACACAGCTGCTCACTCTGGTCACCCATCTTTGCTAGCCTGGTTCTCATCAGCCTTTTCCTCCAGTGGCAGGAATCAAAAGACTCTGTTCATGGACATCACCCACATTTGTTGTGTCTAGAACCCATCTTGCTGGGCATTGATCCCTCATTTGATTTTTCTCACCAAGATTTTATCTGGAACCTAAAATCTGTAGACTTAGGGTTTTTGCTTGGAATTATGTGTGTGTGTGTGTGTGTGTGTGTGTGTGTGTGTATGTGTTAATCCCAAACTGCTAGTCTATCACTTCCCCAACATTCCACCTTTGGTAACCTTAAGTTAGATTTTGAGATCTATAATTCAGTTTTTGCTTTGTAAATAAGTTCATTTGCATCAGCTTTAAATTAGTTTCTACATATAAATGATATCATATGGTATTTGTCATTGTCTGACTTACTTCACTTAGAATGATACTCCCTAGATCTATCCATATTTCTTTGTTCTTTTCTATGGCTGAGTAATATTCCATTGTGTATATATACCACATATTCATTACCTGTTGTTCTGTTGATGGATATGTAGGTTGCTTCTGTATCCTGGCTATTGTAAATAGTGCTGCAATTATCATTGAGGTGTATTTATCTTTTCAATTATGATTTTCCCTAGATATATGCCCAGGAGTAGGATTACTGGATCATATGGTAGTCCAATATTTAATTTTTTAAGGATCCTCCTTATTGTTCTCTGGGGCTTCCCCTGTGGCTCCACCAGTAAAGAATGTGCCTGCAGTGCAGGAGACCTAGGTTCTGTCCTGGGGACAGATTGGGAACGTTGAGAAGGTTGGGAAGATCCTCTGGAGAAGGGAAAGGTTACTCACTCCAGTATTCTGGCCTGGAGAATTCCATGGGGTCCCAAAGAGGTGGACATGACTGAGTGACTTTCTTTTTCACTTTCACACTGTTCTCTATAATGGCTGCACCAATTTACATTCCCAGCAACATTGTAGAGGGTTCCTTTTTCTTCACACCCCCCAGAATTTATTGTTTGCAGATGTTTTTCTTAGCTTCATAAGTACTTCACTGTTTCCCCATTGGTCTTCCAGAGCTTTAGTAGTACTTTCCTCTGAAAACTGGAAACTGATTAAAAGTGCAGGATATCTAGGCCTACTGAATCAGAACCTGCAGTATACAACAAGGCTGCTAGGTGATTTTTAAGCATTTTACAGTTGGATAGACACTGTTTTGAAGTGTTTAGTCTCAAGTATGCTGGGCTTTAGGACACAAAAAGAGATTCAAGACTCTACATTTGCCCAAAGTGTTAATGGAGCAGAAGTATTTAACAAGTTCTCTACACAGCAAGTTTCAAGACAGAAACACTGGACCTACATGAATACCCTCTCCCTACATGAAAACTCTCTCTTTGTTGCCAATATTGGAAGACTTCAGAAAGGAAATTTATATTTTCTCACAGATAAGTNTTCTCTACACAGCAAGTTTCAAGGCAGAAACACTGGACCTACATGAATACCCTCTCCCTACATGAAAACTCTCTCTTTGTTGCCAATATTGGAAGACTTCAGAAAGGAAATTTATATTTTCTCACAGATAAGTAAATGTGATATTAATGACCCCATAAGACTAACTGTCAGTCTTGGACACTTACACACAGTCTGACTCCTCTCCAATTCTTTCCCCAGCCTCTGCCCAAGTTTCTAAAATTATCTTTTATTACCTGCTCAGCTAGTGGGCTGGAGTATTCTGTTTCCATTTCCCTTGACATGGAGAGCAAATCCCTAAGTTGCTAACTAAAATCAAACCAGATGTGCAAAGAATTTTATTGGCTATTTTATGTAACAACTTGAATTATCAGAAGGCTTAAAGTAAATTCATGAAAAATTAAAAGCATGGGAGATTTAAGCCATAAACTATTTAAACAGGCTTAAATGGTTACCACAGGAAAAGAACAGGATCAGTGTGTTTGAGTGTTAAAATAAGAAGTTAAGCTGAATCAGGGAGAGAAACCCTGCCTCTTGACCTATAGATTTATCTCTTGAGTGAAGTTTCAGCTTCTTTTTTCCTCTTTGGGGAATTAAAGATGAACTAATATATAAATATAAAAGCACTGAATTGGCAAACTTCCTGCATAGTGTGCTGAAAAAAAATCATTTTGTAGAGTTATTTAATTTGAAAACAGAGACTCTGAAGTGGGGAAAAAGCCCATGTCTATGGATGAGATTGAGTTGGCTTCAAATCCTATGAACCATGCACTCTGGCAAATGCTTCAACTCTAAGAGTTGGACTCCTTATCTATAGAATAAAAATAGTAATAAAACACATAAGGAGATTAAATGAGATTATTGACTTATAGAGCTCAGCATATATTACAGATATTCAGTAAAGGGGAACTAGTGAATGAGGTTGAAAAGTTGATAGAGAAGTTGCAACAGGAGGCAGACACAGTGTGATGCTGGAGAACAATTGTCAATCCACTTGAAAGAAAATCATTTCTATTTTCACGTTTGAGACTCACAGGCAACCTTTGAAGAAGGGAAGATAGACATTGGTTCAAGTTATTAGGTGGGTTGGAACACAAGGAATGATGACTTAGGCATCACTAACTCTGATGTGGCAGAGTCAGTATTGGACACCAGCTTCCAGATGTTGATAGTCCAGGGACCTCAACCATAGCTGTTCCTTCCTCAGATTTTGGCTACTCTGCAGCTTCATCCACAAAGACTATGTCCTGTGGCCCCTTCTCCTTGCCAATTATGTTTTCCACCAAGACAGTTGAGAGATGGAAGGAAAAAGGTACTCCACATGAAATCGACAGAAGGCTGGCTCCACAAGACAGGCATTCTTTTCTATTCCACAGATTTATCCCAAGTTCCTGAAACAGTGTCTCCCACATAGCAGACCTTGGATATACTTCTTGAGATAATCTCTAAGGACACATTACAAAGGAAAGGTGGGTAGCCTACACAGTCAGCTTGCTCTAGGTATTAATGCAAGCATATGTGGTCTATAATTTAAGATCCTTAAGTTACATTCCAGCAAATGTGTGTGTGTGTGATTATGTACCCATGTGTTTTGGTGGGTGGAGAAGAGAGGTAGAAGGTGCCAAGTGATAAAGAAAACCTGCAAATATATGGAACCTCTTAGAAGGTTGGTAAACTCTTTCCCTTTATCTTTATGTCCCTTGAGAAGAAAAGGTCAAGATTGGCTACAATCATAACTTCCTATTATCATTTAATTCCCTTCCTCCTTGGCCCCCTTTGCTGTCCTCAGTCCCCTCCTATAATGAGTCCTTGGAGTCAGTAAGAAAAGAAAACAGGCCTCATCAATTTCCCTAATGACTCTTTCAAAAAGCCCTTTTTTAGCCTTTTATTTTTAGATCTTTTCAAACAATGTCCCTATTAGAGGAGTCTCAAAGTTCCCGTGGGATTTATGGAAACTTTCGTTAAGAAAAATAGGCAATGATTTCAAGGGCAATGTCATGTATCATTAAAAGAACTATTTTTTGAGTTATGGATAAGTAGACAAAGTTTCATCAAGCAGTTAACCAGATTCACAGTGGGAGTTTGTGGTTGGCAGGAGCAAAACTGACTGAGATAGGCTTACAGTTGGAATCTGATACTTAACAGACTTCAGCCATTATGCAAGTGCTTAAGTGCTCTGCAGATGAACCACCTCACTGACAGCTTCTTTGCTGTTTTTCAAAATGTTGGGTTACAATGACAGAATCCATAAATGAAACTCAGTGTCTGTCCCTAGCAGTTTGAAAGGCATCCAGCAACCACTGAGTTTCTTCACTTTGATAATCACTGAGAACTTCACNTCCATGACATTCCCCCAAATCATCCCACCCTCTCCCTCTCGCACAGAGTCCAAAAGACTGTTCTATACATCTGTGTCTCTTTTGGTATCTCATATATAGGGTTATCGTTACCATCTTTCTAAATTCCATATATATGTGTTAGTATACTGTATTGGTGTTTTTCTTTCTGGTTTACTTCATTCTGTGTAATCGGTTCCAGTTTCATCCACCTCATTAGAACTGATTCAAATGTAATCTTTTTAATGTCTGAGTAATACTCCACTGTGTATATGTACCATATGGGGATGGTCTTGATCCTTGTCTCCTGTACAATGTCACGAACCTCCGTCCATAGTTCATCTGGCACTCTATCAGATCTAGTCCCTTAAATCTATTTCTCACTTCCATTGTATAATCATGAGGGATTTGATTTAGATCATACCTGGATGGTCTAGTGATTTTCCATACTTTCTTCAATTTAAGTCAGAATTTGGTAATAAGGAGTTCATGATCTGAGCCACAGTCAANAAATCTATTTCTCACTTCCATTGTATAATCATGAGGGATTTGATTTAGATCATACCTGGATGGTCTAGTGATTTTCCATACTTTCTTCAATTTAAGTCAGAATTTGGTAATAAGGAGTTCATGATCTGAGCCACCGTCAGCTCCCAGTCTTGTTTTTGCTGACTGTATACAGCTTCTCCATCTTTGGCTGCAAAGAATATAATCAATCTGATTTCAGTGTTGCCCATCTCATGATGTCCATGAAAGAGGAGAGTGAAAAAGTTGGCTTAAAGCTCAACATTCAGAAAAGTAAGATCATGACATCTGGTCCCATCACTTCACAGGAAATAGATGTGGAAACAGCGTCAGACTTTTTCTTTTTGGGCTCCAAAATCACTGCAAATGGTGATTGCAGCCATAAAATTAAAAGACACTTACTCTTTGAAAGGAAAGTTATGACCAATCTAGATAGTATATTCAAAAGCAGAGACACTACTTTGCCAACAAAGGTCTGTCTAGTCAAGGTTATGCTTTTTCCAGTGGTCGTGTATGGATGTGAGAGTTGGACTGTGAAGAAAGCTGAGCACTGAAGAACTGATGCTTTTGAACTGTGATGTTGGAGAAGACACTTGAGAGTCCCTTGGACTGCAATGAGATCCAACCAGTCCATTCTAAAGGAGATCAGTCCTGGGTGTTCATTGGAAAGAATGATGCTAAAGCTGAAACTCCAATACTTTGGCCACCTCATGAGAAGAGTTGACTCATTGGAAAAGACTCTGATGCTGGGAGGGATTGGGGGCAGGACGAGAAGGGGATGACAGAGGATGAGATGGCTGGATGGCATCACCAACTCGATGGACATGAGTCTGAGTAAACTCTGGGAGTTGGTGATGGACAGGGAAGCCTGGCATGCTGCAATTCATGGGGCTGCAAAGAGTCGGACACAACTGAGCAACTGAACTGAACTGAACTGAACTGAAGCATATTGGTGAAATGCTATCTAGTGTTTCTAAGGCATAAGAATGTGCGTGTGTTAGATAAGCTTCACTCAGCATGAGTTATGGTGTTATTATCTGTGAATTCAGCAGTAATGAACCAATAATACATATTAAATCAAGTACACAATTTACCTAAGGTGTCTTTAAATAAAAACACACATATGCCAAGGTTATGTATTGATTGATTGATGAAAACGTGTGACCAGGGCTCTCAGGAACCTCACCCTGTGTTTCTCTTAGATGCAATGGTTCACTATTTGCTAGTCTGTGTTTGTGGAGACCATAGAACATTACTGCCATGGGTAATAAGAACCATTATACTACTATTTTAGGCAAGGGATTTGAACCTTCCTTCTATGATGGTGCTATTTAAAGAATCATTTAAAATAAATTTAAGTTAGAAAGCATCCTGTTAAAAATAAATAGCAAAGATTGTTTGCTATTATAACCAAACGTGAACTCCCTGAAGGGAAATCTGAAGTTTTTGCGTTACCATTCTGCTTTATTGGGGCAACTTGCCCACATATTGAATTAATCACTGAGTCTCAGCATCTTTTGCTCTAAAATGACAATACCTACTCACATAATGAGGTGTTTCTGAGGGAACAACTAGAGGAGCACTTTGAAGCATATAAGGGCTTCCCTGGTGGCTCAGATGGTAAAGAATCCACCAGCAATGTGGGATACTTTGGTTTCATCCCTGGGTTGGGGCAATCCCCTAGAGAACAGCATGGCAGCCCACTCAAGTATTTGCTTAGAGAATCCCATGGACAGACGAGCCTGACAGCCCACTGTTGTGGGGTTGCAAAGAGTTGGACACAACTGAGCGACTTTCATATTGAAGCCTATAAACAACCTTCCCAATATGAATGAGGCATCCTCACAATCATTGTTACTGCCTGTTGCTGACAAATTGTGAGGGTTACCTCTGCTCACGCAGCTGCATCTGTCAGAAGAGACACAGAGAGAGAAAAACGTATTTGATATGCCCCCACCTTCATCACCCACTAATAATGAAAAAATAATGACCTCTTTCCCTGCATTGGTGAATATTTTTCCTGTCAACTCTGATATGCTCATAATGTGGGCAGACAGATTATTTATGACCAGGGAAATTAAATATTATTTCATTTCTCCTAATACAATCTGTGGCGTCTCCCAGCTCCCAATTCCTTCCCATTAAGGTTATTGTCTTTTCTGCTCCAATTGGCCGCGTGCTGTTGGGTTGTAACAGCACTGGCAGGATGCTCAGAGCATAATGGAGGTGGAAGAAATGGTGTAATTTGCAAGACTGCCTTTCCCGTCTCTCCTAAATGAAGACATTTGGTTCCTGCGAGTCAAAACCCATTTTGATGAGTCTAGATGCATTTGGACTAATGGGAAAGGACAGTGACGGCTGTAATGGGTCTCCTGAACTGGGTTTTCTTACTCAGAATCACGGAATTTCAGAATTGGGAGGGTCATTTAAGGCCATCTGTTTCAAGTCTCTAATTTTGCATATGAGGAAGCTGAGAGCTGGGGCCTTACCTAATGAAGTCTCTGGTGAGAGAGCACATTTTTCATTGCCAAACCCCATTCCAGTAATTATTCTGGATTTTGATGTGTATGTGTTTCAGGGGCTCATGCTTTCTCTGAGCACTGGGAGATATGATTACATTGTGCAAGGCCCAGAGACACGCGTGTTTTCTTCGTGATCGC
>SJYW01009468.1:538454-587182 GCA_006410735.1 Raphicerus campestris | reverse complement strand
TTTGTTTTTTCTTCATTGGTTAGTGGTATCATCTCCACCATATACTAAGTTGCTACACATGACTGAGTTAGATGTTTAACTCTTGATATTCTTTATCAAGATTCTTTTAATTATTTCCCTTTAGTCTGTTTGACCATTGCTATTTCAATCCATCACTTTTATTACTATAATTCTGCCTTCATGTCTGATAGGAACAATCCTCCCTTTGTTCTTCTTTTGCAAAATTCACTTAGGTCTTTGTGAAATTTTTATTTTTCCATGTACGTTTTAGAAAATTTGTCAGTCAGTAAAATGTTAAAGTAAATGTTAAACTTTCCAGGTGTTTCCGGATTGAAGACAACTTTGAAAATGCCATTTAGCATTTCAAGTGCTTGGCAAAACTGGATAACATGTAGGAGGCATTTGCCATGGGCCAGACACTGTGCAAATTGCTTTCATGCTTTATTGCATGTATTTTTCACAGAAACTCCATGATGACTGTAGGCTCTTAGCCTCGTTTTATCAAAGACATAAAGAAAAGTTAAGGGACTTTGTCAAGGATTCTTTCTTAGAATGCATCACCCTTGGGGTTCAAATCAGGTAGTTTAACTTTATTTAGAGCAAGCTCTTAGCCTTATAGTTTTGTAGGTAATTAAACATGAATTGGACATTGAAACCCTAAAAAGTAGGTTCCATTTCCTCCAGAAAGCTAGTCATCAATACTCCCACACTGTTTTACCCCTAATGGAAACCACAGGTTCTTCCTTGGGACTCACCTGACTCTTCGTCTATATTGCTCTCTGGTGGAGCAAAAGCAGAAAATCTCTTTGGGGCCATGTGTCCACACAATGAAATTTAGAAATATTTATTTACATGACAACATTGGGATAATCAGGATAGATAACATAACCACCCCCCCGCCCCCCCAGAGTTGGGTCAGCACTGCTTGAGTTTGGTACATAATTTAGTGACAGGAGTATTAACTTTAAACTGCATAGGTAGTACGAGAGTTAGAAGGAAGAAGAAATTATTGCCCCAAGCATAACAGATTAATTATCATTAGAATTTGATCTTGCTAGTTATAGATTTGCTCATCAGCAAGTTATCCTGTAGGGCTTCCCTCATAGCTAAGTCTGTAAAGAATCTGCCTGCAATGGCAGGAGACTTGTGTTTGATCCATGGGTCAAAAAGATCCAACTCTGGAGAAGGAAATGGCAACCCATTCCAATGTTCTTGTCTGGAGAATCCCATGGACAGAGGAGCCTGGCGGGCTGCAGTCCATGGGGTTGCAAGAGTCGGACACGACTTAGTGCCTGAACCACCTCACTGTCCTGAGCCCAGGGAGGATAACCCTTCATCCTCCTAAATCCCATGACTGCTCGAATGTTTCACTTCAGATGATGCCATTATCCAAATGGGGACATCACTTTTGCATTTCGTTCTTTTCCCTGGTCTCTGGGGAGCTATACTGTAGACTTTGGCATGGTAGCAATAACAGTTGACATGCTCATTAATTAAAAATTAGACTTTCATTTCTATAGCATCCAAAGTCAAAAATATATTTCATTATTTACACTAAGCTCTCAAAGGAAAAATTAAAAGGTTGAGTGGCTAAATCTAGGATGTATAAAGTCTTAGGTGGCTTTGCTTCAGCAGCCCACTAATTCATGAGTTGACTTCTAATATAATAGAACATGTGTTTATCTCTGCCCAGCTCTTGCCTTCCCCAAGACTATGAGCTGTATCTGTGCCTGCTGAAGTTAGTCTCCACTTTGTACATGATCAGTTAGCTTTATCTCAGCCATCCTGACATTGCAAGAGGAATACAAATGAAATGAGTTTTTCATTAAATATCATAACATAAATATTAAGATTCTAATATTAATTAATATTGTAATAGTAACAGAATAAAATGTTCGGTGAAGTGAGTAGGATGTAAACCTGCAATAACTGTGATGTATGTGTAAACATGTAATAACTGTGTATATCGCTTCCTTTGTCTCTCAACTATTTAGCCATCAAACCCGTCAATTTTACCTTATAAACAACTTTCAGAATGGCCCTGCTCCCAAATCGGTTGTTCCTGCCTATTTTGGGTCTTTATCCTAAAGTCTCCATCGCCCCATTCGTTGTTGATTTGTTGATAAGTCGTGTTTGTCTCTTTCGTGATCTCAGGGACTGTAGCCCACCAGGCTCCCCTGTCCATGGATTTCCCAGGTAGGAATACTAGAGCGGCCACTTCCTTTTCCAGGGGATCTGCCTGGCCAGGGGTTGAACCCAAGTCTCCTGCACTGCAGGAAGATTTTTTTTTACTGCTGAACCACCAGGGAACTGCTCTAAAACTAAATTGGGATGTGGTAAATACTACTTAAAACTTATTTCAAGGACTCCCAGTTGTCATAAAGTTCAAGTTCCTTCCTCTTGTTGTTTTTCAGTTGCCAAGTCATGTCCAACTCTTTGCAATCCGGTGGACTGCAGCACACCAGGCCTCCCTGTTGTTCTCTCTACTTGCCTCATAGTTTGACCCAACATACATTTCTGCCCTACCTCAGCCATGCCCTAAGCTACAGACAGACAGTGGAAACACAGGTGAACAAGATGGGGGTTATCGGCATCGTCCCCCTTCTTCTTTCTTGACACACATTGTTGGTCAGTCGCTCAGTCGTGTCTGACTCTTTGCAACCCCATGGACTGCAGCACACCAGTCTTCCCTGTCCTCCACTGTCTCCCAGAGTTTACTCAAACTCATGTCTATTGAGTCAGTGATGCCATCCAACCACCTCACCCTCTGTTGCCCCTTTCTCCTCCTGCCTTCAATCTTTCCCAGCATCAGAGTTTTTTTTCGAGTGAGTTAGCTCTTTGCATCAGGTGGCCAAAGGACTGGAATTCAGTTTTACATATATATATTTTTCAGATTGTATTCTATTATGAATTATTACAAGTCTGGCTTTTAGCTGCCATGCTTCCTGTTCTGGACCTTGGTGGTTAAGAGCATGGGCTCTGGAACTGGACTACTTTGAGTTTGATGCTGGGCTTATTAAAGTAACTCATTAACTTAAAGTAACTTACCCACATACTCTTAGGCAACTTTGGGTAAATTACTCTAATCCTCTCCTTTTCCTCATCTCTGAACTAAGGATAGTAACTCTATCACAGGCTTGTTGAGAGAATTACAGGCAATATACGCCAAGTGCTAAGCCCAGTGCAAGCACGTGGTCCACTTTCAGTTAATATTAGTATTATGAAGATGACTGCATATTTCCCAAAGCTGAAGTGAAGCCTGAGATCTCCTGAGAGACATCGCTGACCCAACAGTATTCTCTGGATACATAGCTCCATGGCTTTGCTTGTGTTTTAGCTATTTTAATGAGCTCATTTGTTGTCAAATAAAATGGCGTGTTTGTTGATACAAGGGAAAAGATAAGCTCGAAAAAAATAATCTTTTCATTTTATCCAAGAATCTCTCTCGATCTTGTTTTGCCTCCATCTATCTTCTTCCTGCTGGGTTTGTTTTCCTTGCCTCTCTATGTCTCTCACTGCTTTCCCAAACTTGCTTGATTACTTCATTTTGCTTTTCACCCCCTTTAGCCTCACTTCATATCCTCCCACTCTGGCCCCTTGCATTTCCTATTTTCACGTGTTTTTCCTCTCTCCTCTCTGCCTTTTCTTTATTTTTTTCTCTCTCTCCCTTTCCATTTCTCTTTATCACCTGTCTCTTCTTACTGGCTCCCTCTCATCCTTTTCTGTCTTGTAACCTTTGCTTCCTTACTTGGATTTAAAGCTTTGGGTCTTTATTCTTTTCATCCCCTCCATTCTGTCTTCCTCTCAGCTTGTCTTTTCTGTCATCTCCCTGCCATGCTCCTGGTGTTTCTCTTCCTCCTCTTCCTCGTCTGTGCCCTCTCATGCCACCTACTCTGGACCCCTCCCAGAGTCCAGGGTGAGACAGAGGCCACTCTGCACCCTTGATGACCAGCCGATCAGCCAAAAAGTGACTAGTCGCCCAGCAGCAGAAGGAAACAAGCTGTTGGAGGGAGCCCGCTGCTTGGGGAGTAGCTGAAGGCCGAGCAGAAATTGGAGCGGTCAGAAAGGAAGAGGAGGTGGTGTTTAATGGAATGGAAATAGAACAGGTGAGAGAAAATGAGATGGAAAAACAGAGATGTACAACACTGGAGAATTTACTTGGAATGAGATTGTCATCAGATCAGCTGGGGGCAGAAAATGGAAAAAAACACAAGCCTGTTAAAGTGAATTCTTTGTTATAGTCATGAGGCTTTCATTCTCAGCTTGCCTGCTTGGCTCCTCAGGACTGTTTTGTTCTTTCCTAACCATTTTGTTTGATCCTTCCCGTCTCGCCAGACTTTGCTACGCACTCAACCCTGTCTGATTCCTATTTGCTGATTTATTTTCTCCGTCACTTTGGAACGGCCAGGAATTTCAAAAGAAACCATGTGGCATCGTGGTTAGAAGTGCAGATGCAGGAGTCGGAGAGAACCCCGAACCTGGCTGTAAGAAAAATCAAGATGTTTCTGCTATGCAAGAACACTGTCAAATTACCTCTCCTATTGCCCAGCCCAGGTCTCAGAACAGATTAACTTGGCCCACAAGACCATTTCTCTTCTTACCAGTTCTGTGAGCTTGGCCATTTTCTAAATTCCTTGGCCCTGCTTTTCTTTGTCACAGAGACAACACAACTTACTCTCAGAGATAAGGTCGAAGTGAAGTTTAAATGAGAGAACTGAAGTCAAGTGCCAGGTACAGAGCCTGGCACATAGGCTCCGTCCATATTTGTTGGCTTATTATTAATGTTTCAATCACGGTTCCATCATTCTCTCATTATATGTTGCAATCAGCCCTTAAAAAAAAAAAAAACCCTTACTGGAGTACAGTTGCCTTACACTGCTGAATCAGTTTCTACTGTACAGCAAACTGAGTCAACTTTGTTTACATGCCTAACCTCTTTTGGGGATTTTTCTTCCCATTTAGGTCGCCACGGAGCATTGAGTGGAGTTCCCTGTGCGATACGGTCAATCCTCAGTGTTATCTATTTTATACATGTGTGTGTGTGTTCGTCAGTCATGTCCGACTCTTTGCAACCCTATGCGTGGCAGTGTATATACGTCAATCCTGATGTCCCAAATCATCCCATCACTCCATCTCCCCCCGATATTGGCCTTTTTGGAATACTTACTCTGCCCTGCCTTCTTTCTCTCAATAAGTGTTCCTTGCACACTTACACATGTTCAAGGGTACAGCTTTCCTCCTTTTTTGCTTAGACTGGTGCCGGGGACAGGCCATGATTTGCTGAGCACCAGTATCTGTATCCTGGCCAACTTCACAATTGCATTCAACCCTACCCACCCATCTTCACACCCTCCCTTCCTCTTAGTTCCTGCTGAGGAAAAGAGAAGGGAAAGGTTGAACCAGCTCCCAGGAGAGGCAGCCCACCCCATGAATTCACACTCCCAGCTTAAATAGACATCCATAATTAAATATACATCAAACAACTCCCCCCAGTGGATGAGTTTGGCTCCCAGTGCAAGTCTTATCACAAAAAGCTTTTCTTTCCATCGCTCTTCTCTCCACCCCAAACTTCACCACCCCTGGAGTCTGCCCTTTGGAAATGCTCTTTACACCCACCCTGTGCTTTTAACCCTGGTATTAGGAGGGTGCAACCCAGCTGGAAATCTCCAAAGAGGTTTGCACTCAATCCTCCTGAATGCTTCATTTCGACACAATAGGGCAGCTGGCCTCTGAACCAAAGGGAGGCAGTGAGGTTTCCTGGATCCCCTGCTTTCTGCAGGCTGACTCCCAGCAAACCTCTCCTGCTCTTCACCTCAGTTCCCTGGATGGCACAACGCCAGCGGGTGTCTCTCATTGCTTCTGGCTTTGGCAATCAGGATTCCAAACTCTATTCTGGTTAATACAGATATGTTATGGACACTTTTTTTCTGTTTCATGTGTCCATTATATGGATAATAGTATACCTTTCTGAAAAATTACCACCACTCTTGTCCTCTTGCCTCAGATAATGGTAGGTGAATTCCAAAAGCATGTATGTCTAAGGAGGGTTATGGAGAAGAACCATCTTCCTGAAGATGGTGAACAGTAGCAGAGTTATGTGACAGTGAATTAGGGAAGTCTCTTCAATGTCAAGCCATCAGATTTTGAAAAGTATCGGGTACCACTGCTTCATATCTGAACTATTTTTTAAAGACCTGAAAGCCATTTATACAGGGATAAACTTAAGGATGAAGCGGAAAGAGAGGCAAACAAAGAGTTTGGAAATGAATTTTAATAAGGACCCAAAACAACTCAGGGTCCAAGCAGGGGGAGGGTTGTCTCCTACGGTGTGTTGCATCCTGGTTGTCTGTTTAAGATAGGATTTCATCGTATGTGGCCTTCTTCTCACATACTGGAAAATAGACACCTGTTGTGATGCTAACCTCACATCCCGAAAATATTTGTGGTAGGGATGCAGCAGTGAAAGGGAGAAGATGGTAGTAGATAAAGAGACTTGATTATAACTGACAATTTTAAGTTCTAGAAGGAAAAAGACATTCAAAGAGATAATGGGCAGCCAAAGTGAGGACGGCAATGAAATCTAGGAAGAGGAGGAAATAGACAAGGGTTGTTGTGTGTTGAAAATTGTGGTATATCAGGAAGGAACATTGGATTGGGGGGAAAAAAAGAGAGATCTGACATCTAATGGAAATGGTGGCACCTGAGATGGTGTGAGTCTTTGCAAAGCTCAGTAGGCCCATGTGTTAAAACAGGGAAACAAACCTTTCCTGTTATAAGAAGTCACTGTGAGCATCAGTGGAATGAGGGCAGTGCCGGTGTGCTGGTACCTATGCAGACATAAGGATGCGTTTATTTTAAAACCGTATTCCTGAATGCCTGAAACGGTGGTGACCCTGTTTCTTACAGAGTGCTACATCCCAGAGAGCTGGGCTCTTGGGTTTCTGAATGAAATTGCAAACTGTAAATGGGTCTTTGTGTGGTAGCCTTCCTCTCGCCTGAGCAGAAGACTCTGGAGGGTTAAGTCTCCCGGACAGGATGTGAAGTAAAAGCATGCCCTCTGTTTACTCCGCCTGAAGGACTGTGCTCCAGGGGAGGCATGGGCTTCTTCTGCAGGAAGGGGAGCAACTGACCACCCTGCATTTCTTCCATGCGAGGCTCAACTTCACTGCTAAGTGGAAGCCCAGCCTTTTCTTCCACCTGACAGTACACCAGTTTCTCCACCGACACAGCTGTGCCGGGTTAAATACCATTTGAAGTAACACTGTCCTGCAAACTCTGCTCTCACTCACAGAGGGCTTCCCTGCGAGCATCTTGAAGAGATGGATCTTACGCATGTCTTTCTCACTGGTGATTGAACTGAACAGAAACACCTCATCAACATGGACCCAGTCATAATTCCTTCCTGAGAATTTGGGAGACAGANAAGAGATGGATCTTACACATGTCTTTCTCACTGGTGATTGAACTGAACAGAAACACCTCATCAACATGGACCCAGTGATAATTCCTTCCTGAGAATTTGGGAGACAGACAGGACATCTGAGTGTCCAGACAGGCAAGCCCAACTTCCTTCTCTGATTGTGGGTACCTTTCCCTTTCTTTCACTTTCTGAGTGGACTGGAAGAGTAAAGGGAGGTTTGGGGCTGAGGGAAGATAAAACACACCAAGATTAGAAATAAGATGGTTTCTTCCATCGGAATCTCAATATCACAAACCAAGATCCAGTTGCTTCTTTGCCTCAAAGTTCTATGAATCTCTGTCTCATGCTTAGAATAAGGCTTCTTTTCATTTTAAATGACCCAGAGGTAGTTGCTATGGTTTGAAGTCAACTATGTCAAAATCAGATTGATTATATTCTTTGCAGCCAAAGATGGAGAAGCTCTATATAGTCAACAAAACAAGACCAGGAGCTGACTGTGGCTCAGATCCATGAACCCTTTATTACCAAATTCAGACTTAAATTGAAGAAAGTAGGTAAAACCGCTAGACCATTCAGGTATGATCTAAATCAAATCCCTTATGATTATACAGTGGAAGTGGAAGTGAGAAATATATTTAAGGGCCTAGATCTGATAGATAGAGTGCCTGTTGAACTATGGANAGGTAAAACCGCTAGACCATTCAGGTATGATCTAAATCAAATCCCTTATGATTATACAGTGGAAGTGGAAGTGAGAAATATATTTAAGGGCCTAGATCTGATAGATAGAGTGCCTGTTGAACTATGGAATGAGGTTCATCACATTGTACAGGAGGCAGGGATCAAGACCATCCCCATGGGAAAGAAATGCAAAAAAGGAAAATGGCTGTCTGGGGAGGCCTTACAAATAACTGTGAAAAGAAGAAAAGTGAAAAGCAAAGGAGAAAAGGAAAGATGTAGGCATCTGAATGCAGAGTTCCAAAGAACAGCAAGAAAAGAAAAGAAAGCCTTCTTCAGCAATCAATGCAAAGAAATAGAGGAAAAGAACAAAATGGGAAAGACTAGAGATCTCTTCAAGAAAATTAGAGATATCAAGGGAACATTTCATGCAAAGATGGGCTCGAAAAAGGACAGAAATGTTATGGACCTAACAGAAGCAGATGATATTAAGAAGAGGTGNTCACACACACAAAGCTGTTAATACAATACTCTCATGTTGCTAGGAAGGGCAGGATCCGCAGTAGTGTCGAAATAGTTGTTGTAGCATTGTATTATTCACAGGGAAACACACGCACATGTGCACTTGATGACGCCGCAATCTGAGAGTGGCGCTGGCAAACACGTGTTTCCGAGACTCAGTTCAGAAAGAGCAAAGTTCACAGAGATGTCAGAGTGGCTTTTAAAAAAATATATTATGGCAGTTATTTGGGGGACACCAGGGTATCATAGGGTGAAAGATCCCTTTGAAATCAGGTCATGCTTCATGAAACAAGCATAATGGCAGCCAAAATTTGTCATAAACTGTAATAATGGTTAATTTGAAGCCCCTGTGTTCAGCATGAGACTATTGAGTGGTTCATCCCTACTTTTTTTTCTGTCAAAAACTATTCAAGCTGTCTGTTTCTTGAAGAAATTTTAGTAAAATTAAGCTTGAATAGGGATTTCCCTGGTAGCTCTGCTGGTAAAGAATTTGCCTGCAGTGCAGGAGACCCCTTCGATTCCTGGGCTGGGAATATCCCCTGGAGGAGGACATACCAATCTACTCCAGCATTTATGCCTGGAGAATCTCTGTGCACAGAGGATCCTGGAGGGCTACAGTCCATGGGGTCGCAAAGAGTTGGACACGACTGAGTGACTAACACTTTACTTTTTAAACTTGAATAAAATACTTTCTTTCTTCCAGCTTCCCTCCTTCTCTTCTTTTCCTTCCTTCTGTTTCCCTTCATCTACTCCCTCATAACTCACTTAATGCAAAAGCCATGAGGTGAGATGTGTCAAAGTTTGCATCACTCAGAGGAGATCAATGCTTAAGAGGTGTCCTGGAGCCTGAATGCGTGAGGCAGTTGGCTAGTGGGAGTATGTATGTGTATGTAAGTGGTTATATGCACATGTATTTTATGTCTTCTACACACACACACACACACACACACACACACACACACACCCCCATTGTCTGTTATACATATACATACTCTGTCAGTTCAGTTCAGTCGCTCAGTCGTGGCTGACTCTTTGCGACCCTCACATACCCTACGTCTGTTGTTACATACATATATATTCTTTGTCAGTGATGTCTATACGTAACCTATGTTGGTTATTTACTTGCACATCCTAGTTCTGCCCACTGAGAGGGCCTGGAAACAGTGACATCCCACAGCAATGAACACATCTGACACCCAGATCTTTGTCTATGAACTATTCTCCACTGAAAGAAACCAGGACTCCTTAGAAATATGGCTGATTTCACAGGGTTGTAGATGTTAAAGTTTGAGAGAAGTCTGATACAGTTCGGTGCAGCAGAAAGAATAAGTATAAGTCTCATATAATACTTATTAATTACAGAAGTCTCTGTACAGTGAAGAAACTTGTGATCACAATCTTAATCAGGTGATCAAAGTTTATATCACCAGTTGTTGGACAAACCGAAACTGTGTACCACTTGTTAGGATACAGTGAGAAAAATACAGTCTCCAATTTTATGTTTTTGTTGAAAATCTATAATCTAAACCTGATTGTGAAGAAATACCAAGCAATCATGTTGAGTGACAGTCCACAAACTAATGGGCCTGTGTAATTACAAAGTCTCCAAATCGTTAAAGACAAGGTCAGCTGAGGAACTGGCCCTGATAGAAGGATACAAAAAATATACGACAATTAAATATGACATGTGATTCTGGAATGGACCTTTCTGCTACAAAGAACATTTATGGAAATTAGATGTACTTGGAAAGAGTTTGTGAAATTAGAGTACTTGTAAAGGGTTTATGAAATTAGGTGCTAGTACTGTATCGGTATTAATGTCTTCATTCTGGAAATTAGATGTACTTGGAAAGAGTTTGTGAAATTAGAGTACTTGTAAAGGGTTTGTGAAATTAGGTGCTAGTACTGTATCAGTATTAATGTCTTCATTCTGGAGGCCGCATTGCAGTGATGCTGGAGGAAGCTTGTGTTCGTAGGACTTATTCATCCGTGTTCGGGCGATCGGACACTATGTTCACAACTGACTCAAACGCACTGCAGGGAATTAAAAACGTTATCTTCCTACTATTGTCGCAAACGTCTATAATTTTGAAACAACTTCCAAAAAAGTCCTTAAATAGAGGACGTTACACAGATGCTTTCTCTAATGCGATCAATTACAGATTGCTCCAAGCCAACTAGAACATTGCCTGATGGCATGTAGTTACAGAAGGGGGGGCTTTTCCAGATTATCCATGTACACAATTCATTTTCATGCACAAAATGCTCTGGTAACTTGCTTCATATTGCATGCAGTGTGCTGAGCATTTAATAAAGAGGAAGAATTATTAAAGTTGCCTAATATACATTGAAAATGAGATCATGGTTATATCTTCAAATAGTTTAAGTACTTTTTAATGGAAGACTGATCGCATTTATTTCTGTAGGCACAGAAGAGAAACCAGCTAATGGAAGACAGAGGTTTCCAATGCTGATTCAAGGAGGTAGAATCTTAACTGGGTAAGTAAGGGGGATTGACACACACATACTACTATGTATAAACTAGACAGCTAATTAGAACCTCTTGTGTATAGCACAGAGAAATCTAGTTAATATTCCGTAATGACCTCTTGATGAAAGTGAAAGAGGAGAGTGAAAAAGCTGGCTCAAAACTCAACATTCAGAAAACGAAGATCATGGCATCCAGTCTCATCACTTCATGGGAAATAGATGGGGAAACAATGGGAACAGTGACAAACCTTATTTTCTTGGGCTTCAAAATCACTGCAGATGGTGACTGCAGCCATGAAATTAAAAGACGCTTACTCCTTGGAAGAAAAGTTATGACCAACCTAGATAGCATATTAAAAACCAGAGACATTATTTTGCTGACAAAGGTCCATCTAGTCAAAACTATGGTTTTTCCAGTGGTCATGTATGGATGTGAGAGTTGGCCCATAAAGAAAGCTGAGTGCTGACGAATTGATGCTTTTGAACTGTGCTGTCAGAGAAGACTCTTGAGAGTCCCTTGGACTGCAAGGAGATCTAAACAGTCAATCCTAAAGGAAATCAGCCCATAACATTCACTGGAAGGACTGATGCTGAAGCCAAAACTCCAGTTGTTTGGCCATCTGATGCGAAGAACTGACTCCTTGGAAAAGACTCTGTTGCTGGGAAAGATTGAAGGCAGGAGGAAAAGGGGATGACAGAGGATGAGATGGTTTGGTGGCATTATCGATTCAATGGACATGAGTCTGAGCAAGTTCTGGGAGTTGGTGATGGACAGGGAAGCCTGGTGAGCTGCAGTNTTATTCACAGGGAAACACACGCACATGTGCACTTGATGACGCCGCAATCTGAGAGTGGCGCTGGCAAACACGTGTTTCCGAGACTCAGTTCAGAAAGAGCAAAGTTCACAGAGATGTCAGAGTGGCTTTTAAAAAAATATATTATGGCAGTTATTTGGAGGACACCAGGGTATCATAGGGTGAAAGATCCCTTTGAAATCAGGTCATGCTTCATGAAACAAGCATAATGGCAGCCAAAATTTGTCATAAACTGTAATAATGGTTAATTTGAAGCCCCTGTGTTCAGCGTGAGACTATTGAGTGGTTCATCCCTACTTTTTTTTCTGTCAAAAACTATTCAAGCTGTCTGTTTCTTGAAGAAATTTTAGTAAAATTAAGCTTGAATAGGGATTTCCCTGGTAGCTCTGCTGGTAAAGAATTTGCCTGCAATGCAGGAGACCCCTTCGATTCCTGGGCTGGGAATATCCCCTGGAGGAGGACATACCAATCTACTCCAGCATTTATGCCTGGAGAATCTCTGTGGACAGAGGATCCTGGAGGGCTACAGTCCATGGGGTCGCAAAGAGTTGGACACGACTGAGTGACTAACACTTTACTTTTTAAACTTGAATAAAATACTTTCTTTCTTCCAGCTTCCCTCCTTCTCTTCTTTTCCTTCCTTCTGTTTCCCTTCATCTACTCCCTCATAACTCACTTAATGCAAAAGCCATGAGGTGAGATGTGTCAAAGTTTGCATCACTCAGAGGAGATCAATGCTTAAGAGGTGTCCTGGAGCCTGAATGCGTGAGGCAGTTGGCTAGTGGGAGTATGTATGTGTATGTAAGTGGTTATATGCACATGTATTTTATGTCTTCTACACACACACACACACACACACACACACACACACACACCCCCATTGTCTGTTATACATATACATACTCTGTCAGTTCAGTTCAGTCGCTCAGTCGTGGCTGACTCTTTGCGACCCTCACATACCCTACGTCTGTTGTTACATACATATATATTCTTTGTCAGTGATGTCTATACGTAACCTATGTTGGTTATTTACTTGCACATCCTAGTTCTGCCCACTGAGAGGGCCTGGAAACAGTGACATCCCACAGCAATGAACACATCTGACACCCAGATCTTTGTCTATGAACTATTCTCCACTGAAAGAAACCAGGACTCCTTAGAAATATGGCTGATTTCACAGGGTTGTAGATGTTAAAGTTTGAGAGAAGTCTGATACAGTTCGGTGCAGCAGAAAGAATAAGTATAAGTCTCATATAATACTTATTAATTACAGAAGTCTCTGTACAGTGAAGAAACTTGTGATCACAATCTTAATCAGGTGATCAAAGTTTATATCACCAGTTGTTGGACAAACCGAAACTGTGTACCACTTGTTAGGATACAGTGAGAAAAATACAGTCTCCAATTTTATGTTTTTGTTGAAAATCTATAATCTAAACCTGATTGTGAAGAAATACCAAGCAATCATGTTGAGTGACAGTCCACAAACTAATGGGCCTGTGTAATTACAAAGTCTCCAAACCGTTAAAGACAAGGTCAGCTGAGGAACTGGCCCTGATAGAAGGAAACAAAAAATATACGACAATTAAATATGACATGTGATTCTGGAATGGACCTTTCTGCTACAAAGAACATTTATGGAAATTAGATGTACTTGGAAAGAGTTTGTGAAATTAGAGTACTTGTAAAGGGTTTATGAAATTAGGTGCTAGTACTGTATCGGTATTAATGTCTTCATTCTGGAAATTAGATGTACTTGGAAAGAGTTTGTGAAATTAGAGTACTTGTAAAGGGTTTGTGAAATTAGGTGCTAGTACTGTATCAGTATTAATGTCTTCATTCTGGAGGCCGCATTGCAGTGATGCTGGAGGAAGCTTGTGTTCGTAGGACTTATTCATCCGTGTTCGGGCGATCGGACACTATGTTCACAACTGACTCAAACGCACTGCAGGGAATTAAAAACGTTATCTTCCTACTATTGTCGCAAACGTCTATAATTTTGAAACAACTTCCAAAAAAGTCCTTAAATAGAGGACGTTACACAGATGCTTTCTCTAATGCGATCAATTACAGATTGCTCCAAGCCAACTAGAACATTGCCTGATGGCATGTAGTTACAGAAGGGGGGGCTTTTCCAGATTATCCATGTACACAATTCATTTTCATGCACAAAATGCTCTGGTAACTTGCTTCATATTGCATGCAGTGTGCTGAGCATTTAATAAAGAGGAAGAATTATTAAAGTTGCCTAATATACATTGAAAATGAGATCATGGTTATATCTTCAAATAGTTTAAGTACTTTTTAATGGAAGAGTGATCGCATTTATTTCTGTAGGCACAGAAGAGAAACCAGCTAATGGAAGACAGAGGTTTCCAATGCTGATTCAAGGAGGTAGAATCTTAACTGGGTAAGTAAGGGGGATTGACACACACATACTACTATGTATAAACTAGACAGCTAATTAGAACCTCTTGTGTATAGCACAGAGAAATCTAGTTAATATTCCGTAATGACCTCTTGATGAAAGTGAAAGAGGAGAGTGAAAAAGCTGGCTCAAAACTCAACATTCAGAAAACGAAGATCATGGCATCCAGTCTCATCACTTCATGGGAAATAGATGGGGAAACAATGGGAACAGTGACAAACCTTATTTTCTTGGGCTTCAAAATCACTGCAGATGGTGACTGCAGCCATGAAATTAAAAGACGCTTACTCCTTGGAAGAAAAGTTATGACCAACCTAGATAGCATATTAAAAACCAGAGACATTATTTTGCTGACAAAGGTCCATCTAGTCAAAACTATGGTTTTTCCAGTGGTCATGTATGGATGTGAGAGTTGGCCCATAAAGAAAGCTGAGTGCTGACGAATTGATGCTTTTGAACTGTGCTGTCAGAGAAGACTCTTGAGAGTCCCTTGGACTGCAAGGAGATCTAAACAGTCAATCCTAAAGGAAATCAGCCCATAACATTCACTGGAAGGACTGATGCTGAAGCCAAAACTCCAGTTGTTTGGCCATCTGATGCGAAGAACTGACTCCTTGGAAAAGACTCTGTTGCTGGGAAAGATTGAAGGCAGGAGGAAAAGGGGATGACAGAGGATGAGATGGTTTGGTGGCATTATCGATTCAATGGACATGAGTTTGAGCAAGTTCTGGGAGTTGGTGATGGACAGGGAAGCCTGGTGAGCTGCAGTCCTTGGGGGTTGCAAAGAGCTGGAAACGACTGAGTGACTGAACTGAACTGAATGACATATATGGGAACAGAATCTAAAAAAGAGTAGATATATGTATCTGTGTAAGTGATTCACTATGCTGTCCAACAGAAACTAACACAGCACTGTAAATCAACTGTAAGTTGCCTGATTTCTAAACTTTCCTCAAACTGAAATACTTAACATCTATTTCCCAGTGCTTCGGCGGTAAGGAATCTGCCTGCAATGCAGGAGCTGCAGGAGACACAGATTCGATTCCAGAGGGAAAGATCCCCTAGAGGAGGGCATGGCAGCCCAGTCCAGTGTTATCACCTGGAGAATCCCCATGAACAGAGGAGCCTTGCAGGCTACAGTCCACAGGGTCACAAAGAGTCAGACACGACTAAAGCAACTAGGCATGCACACATGGTCCCTTGAACAAGGAAAGGCAGAATTATTTAGGTCGGTCAGTACCTCCCTGAGACTCTACTCAAGAAGGCAGAGTCTGAAACATGGACTTTTCAGTTCTTGGTGCTGGTGGTTTTGCTAAGTCATGTCCGACCTTGTGACCACATGGACTGTAGCCTGCCAGGCTCCCCTGTCCCAGGCAAGAATACTGGAGTGGGTTGTCATTTCCTTCTCCAGGGCACATTCCAGACTTAGGTACTGAACCTGTGTCTTCTGCATTGCAGGTGGTCTTCTGAATTGCAGGCAAATTCTTTACCACTGAGCCACTAGCAAGCCCTTTTTATTTTTACTCTGGAATATATCAAAGATGTTCCTATTCTAAGAATAGGTAATAATTTAAAATGTCTTTTTTTCCCCTCTACTGATTCAATAACCATCTCATGTTGATAGCCCTGGCTTCAAGTGGAAGGAAAAAAAGAAGTTTTCTGTACTGCCAACATAACAAAAATAATGAGATTATGGGAGAACACTGACCGTCACTTCATAATTGAAAGATAGGCCTATTAAGGGGGCACAGCAGGCCTGAAGGAATTGTGTGATCATTTGCACAAATGCTAATTTTGTGCATAAGCATGAAGAGGCTGGGCCAGCATGATGAACAAGGCACTGTTCCCTCGGGAGGCCTGTGCCTCAGTGAATCAATGCCAGAGGGCCGTTTGCTGGGGTTGGGTGATGGGCTATTCTGCCCTCTTGTGTTCATGACAGAACCATCTGGTTGCCAGGATGCTGTGTATATAGAGCAACCATGTTCTCCAAAAAAACCACATTTCTCTAGATTGTGTACAGTTGTAGCTGTAAAGCCTGGAGCAAATGACTGCTCTTCTCTGGATTGAGTTTCCTCAGTAACGACATCAGGGATTTGGAATAGATTGGTGAATGTCTCTGAGCTGACTTTGCTCGACAGGTAGTACGATATGAGAGAAGGAATTCGGGCTTTTAAGGCAGAGAGACCTAGATTCAAATTCTGCCACAGCCACTTGTGGCTCAGCTGGTAAAGAGCCTGCCTGCAATGTGGGAGACCTGGGTTCGATCCCTGGGTTGGAAAGATCCCTTGGAGAAGGGAAAGTCTACCCACTCTAATAGTCTGGCCCGGAGAATTCCATGCACTGTATAGGCCATGGGGCTGCAAAGAGCCCCACACAACTGAGTGACTTTCATTCACTTGTGAGGTCTGGAGCAAGTTTACTGAGCTCTCTCAGCACAACTTCCCTCAAGCGAAAGTGGGTGAGGTTGATAGCCTTCTTTGCAGGGTGCTGAGCAAACTGATGAATGTTTGCTGCATGGCTGAGTTTTATATATGCTAATTTACTATACAACAGTATGTGTATTATCAAATGATCAAATATTTACATCTATGCACCTAAACTCCCACAAAATACAGAGAAGATAAATAACACGGTCAAGTCATAAAGATGTGCTACAGATTTAGCTGAGTGTGAATTCTCTGCCCTGAGTCCACCCAGCCCCATTAACAGAAGGTTGGCACTCATTATATGTTTGTCACATGAATAAATGAACAAAAAGAGCCCATGGCAGCGCCCATCCTCATAAGCAGGACTCCATAGTTTTAATGCAAATTCTAGGAAAACGGAATTTTCGACAACGGTACTAACTCGCCATCTGCTTTTTCTTCTTCTTTTTCTTAGCTCTGTGTGGTCTGTTATGGTAACTTAGTGGAAGAAATATTTCTCATAGAATACTCCGAGTTCAGTTCATCTAATCCCACATGGAAAGGCCCTTGGGTCCCTGTGCAACCCTAAAGTGCGTTTCTTATAAGCATCCACTAAAATAAATAATTCAGGGCTTGCCCTCAGCCACACATGAAAATGCCTTCATTAAATCCAATGGAGAATGTAAATGTAGTGGCAGAACATGAAAATATATATATTTTTATATAACTTCTCTCAAACTCTTTTGGGAAAGATAATGAACTATAATGGCAAGGAATATTCTAATTTCCTCAAGCAGGAAAAAAGGGAACTGAATGAGATGGGAGAAAAATGGACTTAAAAAATAGTACCATATTTGATGGTTTTTTTTTTTTTAATCAAATAAAAGGCCACAAATTGGATGGAATAGCTTTTGTTAATGCTGAAACTTACAGGGCCAGTTAGAGCTCATTAAGAGGTTATGGGAACTATGCAGATGAGATCAAATTTGGTAATTGGCTGGTTCTGAATCCATTAGAAAGGTTATAGGGTTGTTTGGGTGGGTTATGTTTTATAAAGGAATGATTAGAAGTATATTAATGGGCCAATGGGTTATGAGGCTGGGATTGGTTTAGTGATATAATGTCTAGTTTAGCATTAGGCTTGGGACAAGGTTATATGGACAAGATTAAATTTGGGGAACAGGTCAGCTATGATCATATTAGGTGGGTTATAGGGTTACAAAAATTGTCTTGTGTTTGATGGCAATGAGAAAACGAGAATTTGATTAGACTTCACCTGCATCCTTAGCACTGGTAGCATGCCAGTGCATTTATATGTAGAAATGGCTTTCCAGAAGGTATGTGGGGTCTGGACTAAGAGCCTCCAGGAACTCAGATGTTAATCCAAGCCCCTAATTCTCAGCAAACTTAAGGTTTTTGCTGGCACGTTACACCAAGATGTAAGGAAACGCATGCTGGGGAAAGGGAAGAGCTGAAGTAGGTGGCAAACTTTCCTCAGGAGTGAGTTCAAGAGGAGATAGCCTTTGAGTAGAGACACGGACAGCTGAAAGCACACTTGTTACGGAAGTGGTAAGGGAAGGTTGAGAAGGCCATCTAGGAAGAGGCTGTATTCCGTGAAAACATTTGCGCATGACAGACAGACCAGTGTCTTCAAGGAACTCAGAGGTCCTATGTGATCTGTGTTGGGGAGAGCTGGGAATAAAAGAACGAGAACTATGCTGGTGTGTGCGTCCGTGTGCAAAGTGAAGGACACAGCAAGAGAGGTCAGCTGGGGCTGGAGTTTGAAGGAAAAGAGGTTATAGGCTGGGCTAGTAAATGCGGACTTGACCCTTTCTCCCAGTCTGTCCCCAGATGTATTCCACAGCAAGTAAATAAGTGCCCAAAATGATTTTTAAAAAAGACTCTGCATTTTGGACTCAGATATGTTTGCTAATGCTACATTTTACATTCTCAGCCTCTACCTTATCTGGAGATGTTCAGTTCTCTTTAGAATTTTAAATGTTCAGTTACAAAATGTGATTCCTTACTCCACCATGTTTTAAACTTTTTTGATCACGGATATCTTTTTACCTACTCCAACCTTAAACAGAATGGTTATTAAAATCCCTTTGAATGAGTGTTCTAAGGAAAACACTTTGGGAAAAGGCTGTACTAGAAAAAGAGAAGTCTTTATAACAAAGACTAAGACAAAAGGATATTCAATTTTCTCATTTTATAAAGAAAATATAATGATCCTGGAAAGATAAGTTACAGTAAAGACAATGAAAAAAAATATTGATGTTGGATAGTCAATTTGAATTGCTACTACTAAGTAGGCATATGACCTTGAGAAAATTTATTCTCAGAATGTCTCAGTTTTCTTAAGTATATGATTAGGATAAAAAGGGAATTTAAGGCTACTAAATAAGATAATGCATGTAATGATGAACACAGTACCTTGCACATAATAAGAACTTGATTGATGTTAATAGTTGCAATAATCTTAACCTTCCCCACTGCCTCAGGTACTCCGGTATTCTCAGTTCAGCCTAAGTTTAAGTGTGGGAGCTCTTACCCAGATGAAGTCCAAGGTTTCCCTTTAATCTATTGTCATCTTTAAGGGTATTATAAGGAGACCTCTTTACAAGATAGACCATGGCTGCTATGAGTAAAGCTCATGGACTGGATATCATTTTCCCTCCTGGCTGTTGGAGTCTAAGGGCGACTGATGTTAACTGAATGAGCTGTTCATATACGAAGTCTAAATACAAAGTCTAAATATTTAACAGAAAAGAAGAAGACTTCTGAGTTGCAAACATCCTAGCTTCACGAGAGAGGAGCCACCAGTTGACAAGGATGTGGAGCCAAGAGAGATGCTAAGCTCGAATCATGGATTTTCCCGAGACCCTGAGGCCACCTCTAAGCTCGTTTCTTTGTGGACAGCCATCCCAGCTATGGGCTATTTTCTCATTTTTGAATATTTGTCTGATGTTCAGACTTTAAAATATCCCTCCCTAAGCCTCACCAGATTTCTTGGATATAACATTCTTAATTTAAAAAAACAAACAAACAAACTTTTTTTTCTCTTAAAATAGCCTTGATGGAATATCAGCAAGATCCTGGATATAAAGTAAGTTCCAATAACTGGTAACAGTTAGAGTGGCTTCCCTTTTCTTCTAGGGGTGTTGTGGCGGTTTAGTTGCTCACTCATGCCCAACTCTTTGCGACCCCATAGACTATAGCCACTAGGCTCATCTATCCATGGAATTTCTAAGGGTTGACTGGGTTATATTGAAGGGAAAAAAACATTTTTTTAAGTCTGACCTGTCCTTCTGGGGGACAGTGAAGGAGAGGGACCTGAATTCTGTCCTGGATAAGTACCCTACTCACTTCCAACCCCCACAACTTCTCTGAAATTAGAAGCTAAGTTTCTTCATCAAAGCAGATGGAAAATTCAAATCGCTCCTCACTATGATTACTTTGGGTTCAATACTAGAGAAAGAGAAATGGATTCCTCTCACCTACCCTTTCTTTTCCTCTTTTAAATCTTTTTGGTTTCCCTTTGTTGGATGCTCATCACTTTTCTCTTTGACGCTCACAATGCTTTACCCGTCTCTGCATTTGGCTTTGGTTTGTGTTTGTTGTATGTTTGTTTGTTTGTTTGTTACCGTGGTTGGGATGATTGAATTTGTATCCCTCCAAATTTTCACCTACTCCAAGACATACTCTTTTTTTTCTGCCTGCTTCTTTTCTGGCCCAGTTCTCAAGGCTAAGCAACTGTATCAGAAATGACTGTTGGATGGATGTACACATCAATAAAGGAATTTTCTAAAAAAGAAAGAAAGAAAAAAAAAAAACCTCTCAATAGTGAGCTTTACCGCTTGGTCCCAACTTGTAACAAGAGGGCTGAAGCGACTAATAGCTAGCGTCCATTCCAATAAAGACACTACATTCTGTGCTTAAAAACAAACAAAAACATTATAAATTATCTTTAGCAGAGCTAATTTAGTAACTTGTCTTTATTTCCTTGTAAATGAGAATCCAATCAGTTCTGCTTTTTAATGTTTGAAAACAGGACTTGGTTTGCATGCTACATCGGAAGCTGGAGTGAATTTCTTTCCCTGTGTTAGAACTCTCTGAAAGCAAGGCGTCTGGATGAGGACAACGAACAGACCCTTAACTATNTAATCACTTACTAAACATCATGATATATGAGACCATGTGTTTCTCATATTTCAACGGGAAATATGAAGAGCCTATGCTATCAGGGGATTTAGATCTAGAGGAAGGATAAGAAAGTAAATTATAAGTTAGAACTGGGGGAGATTTTAATGCACACACATTATAAGAAACTATTTCATCAGTTGGATGGCATAAAGGATGCTTTCTTAAAAATGCACATGAGTCTTTCATTCACACAATAAATATTCATTGAGGACAAGATGGTAGGGATGTAGTCATGAGCAAGACAGATAGGACTCCTGCCCTAATGGAACTTATATTCCAGAGAGGAAGGTGCATGGTAAAGATATACTGTAAATCAACAAGATCATTACCATTGAGCTACGTGCTATGAAAACACGAAGAGGATGAGAAAGCACAATGGATAGAGGCCATTTTAAATAGAATGACCAGACAAATCCTCTCTGAGGTGGCATTTTATATGACGTTTGGATATGATTGTGAGCTCATGTAATTATGAACTTAATGAAAATTGGGCAGATATATTAAAGAGTGGATAAAATCACTTTCCAAACAAAGGAAACATGATATGCAATGTCTCAGATATAGGAGAGACCTTACGCATGAGGGGGAGAGAGGGGCTGTTAATGAGCCTAAGATCCAGTGGGATCCAGGGAAAACCCGCAATGAAACAAAGCTGGAGAGACACAGAAGCCAACTGTGAACCTTCTCCAGGCCATAGTCACACGGACAGGTTTTCATCCTAAAACAACAAAGAACAACAGATGAATTTTCAAAGTGGAACATATTTTAAATGATCGCTCTGGCTGTTTCATGAGCAGAAGTGGAAAAGAGTAGAAGCAGAAGTCTGTTAGCGAGCCAGGGCAGGGGTCCCGGGGGAGGGGAGGACGACGTCGAGCTGGTGGTGCAAGTCAGAAACAAGGGAAGCAAATGCACATGGGACATTTTTCTGAGTAGAGATGGACAGGAGTTTGTGACTTAAATTTTTGAAGTGAGGGAAAAATGAAAACTCAAGGTAATATCTAAGGCTGCCCAGAACAGTTGCGTGCAGGAGGAACTGTTCAAATAGGAAAGACTGAGGGACAGAAGATGTTTGCGTGTGCTGTTGGTCGTGGCCAAGGACTACCGATGGGACACAGTACAACCGCAACATTAAGCATGAAAATAGCGATAGCTCCCCCAGTACTCATTATATATCAGATACTCGTGGATGCCTTTTAGACTCTGGCTGTTCTAATCTTCAGGATAACCGGGGTGAGTGTTGACACATTTCCTCATTCACCAAAGGAAGATATCAAAGTAACCAATCTTGGGTAACACTGCCAAGGATCATGAAAGTGGATATACAAACAAAACAGCTAGATAGATAGATTTATGATTCAGAATATATAGTTCTNTACTCATTATATATCAGATACTCGTGGATGCCTTTTAGACTCTGGCTGTTCTAATCTTCAGGATAACCGGGGTGAGTATTGACACATTTCCTCATTCACCAAAGGAAGATATCAAAGTAACCAATCTTGGGTGACACTGCCAAGGATCATGAAAGTGGATATACAAACAAAACAGCTAGATAGATAGATTTATGATTCAGAATATATAGTTCTAAGCTGATTTTGAATGCTCTAAAATTTCCAAGTTAGGCTTCAACAGTACGTGAACCAAGAACTTCCAGATGTTCAAGCTGGATTTAGAAGAGGCTGAGGAACCAGAGATCAAATTGCCAACATCTGTTGGATCACAGAAAAAGCAAGAGAATTCCAGAAAAAAAAAACTTCTGCTTCCTTGACTATACTAAAGTCTTTGACTGTGTGAATCACAACAAACTGGAAATTCTTAAAAAGATGAGAATACCAGATCATCTTATCTGCCTCCTGTGAAACCTGTGAGCAGGCTAAGAAGCAACAGTTAGAACCAGACACGGAACAACAGACTTGTTCCAGATAGGGAAAGGAGTATGTCAAGGCTATATATTGTCACTCTGTTTAATTTAAATGCAGAGTACATCAGGTGAAATATTAGGTTGGATGAAGCACAAGCTGGAATCAAGATTGCTGGGAGAAATATCAATAACCTCAGATATGCAGATGACACCACCCTTGTGGCAGAAAGCGAAGAGGAACTAAAGAGCCTCTTGATGAAGGTGAAAGAGGAGAGTGGAAAAGCTGGCTTAAAACTCAGCATTCGAAAAATGAAGATCATGGCATCCTGTCCCATCACTTCATGGCAAACAGATGGGGAAACAACGGAAATGGTGAGACTTTATTTTCTGGGGCTCCAAAATCCTTGCAGATAGTGACTGCAGCTATGAAATTAAAAGACACTTGCTCCTTGAAAGAAAAGCTATGGCAATCCTAGGCAACATATTAAAAAGCAGAAATATTACTTTGCCAACAGTTGTCCATCAAGTCAAAGCTATGATTTTTCCAGTAGTGATGTATGGATGTGACAGTTGGACCATGAAGAAGACTGTGTGTGAGTGTGTGAAGTCACTCAGTCATGTCCGACTCTTTGCGACCCTGTGGACTGTAGCCTGCCAGGCTCCTCTGGGATTCTCCAGGCAAGAATACTGGAATGGGTTGCCGTTTCCTTCTCTAGGGGATCTTCCCGACTCAGGGATCAAACCCAGGTCTCCTGCTTTGCAGGCAGACACTTTATCCTCTGAGCCACACTGAGTGCCAATGAATTCATACTTTAGAACTGTGGTGTTGAAGAAGACTCTTGAGAGTCTCTTGGACTGCAAGGAGATCCAACCAGTCAATCCTAAAGGAAATCAACCCTGAATATTCATTGGAAGGACTGATGCTGAAGTTCCAACATTTTGGCCACCTAATGTGAAGAGCCAAATCATTGGAAAAGACCCTGATGCTGAGAGAGATTGAGGGCAGGAAGAGAAGGGAATGACAGAGGATGAGATGGTTGGATTTCATCACCGACTCACTGGACCTGAGTTTGAGCAAGCTCTGGGAGGTGGTGAAGGACAGGGGAAGACTGAAATTGCTGCAGTCCCTGGGGTCACAAAGAATCAGACCCAACTGAGTGACTGAACAGCAAGCTGAAGACATCAAACTATAAACTGTCGAGAGTTCAGATGATTATGAAATTTCATAGCTCTGTAGAAGAGAATATCAGCCAAAAAAAGCCTTTCCGCTTTGATAATTTGATTAATAATGTAAACAAAGATAGAAAATGAATGTCTTATTTTGATGGCAAATTCATATTCCGTACTAGTGAAACATTTGGACAGTGTTGCGAATCTTAGGATTTTCAGGGCTTTAAAGGCCAGGCAAAGTAACTGCTTCTTGTAGGTGTTCTGGGCTATGTGAGAGTCTTTGTGGGGGAAAAAAAAAATAAGAGTGTCAGAATAAAGTGGTGCTTCAAGATGGTAGATCAGGTGGTAGCAGGTAGAACAGTTAAGAGTAGGTAGTGAATAGAAGTTTTGAAATCATTGAAAAGGCAAGCGCAATACCAAATTTCCTCCTGGGGACAAGGCATAAAAGAACAGTAAACAATGCATGGTGTTAGCGAGGTGGGCATCGCGAGGGCCGATAAATTCATTTCAGCTGAACAGTCCAATTTCCCTGGGGATTCTGTCTCTCAAAATGGTATTTCTCCTTCATGCCTCCTATGTGTCCCTTCTCTTTCACTTTTCTTAAAGATACATGATTTAAGAGCTGTTGGGATTTTGTCAAAGGAAACATTCTCAGAGTTTCAGGTTCTCAACAAATGGAGCTTGGATGAGAATTTTCAATTGGCATAGATATGATGTAGCATGTATAATCTTTGCACTTAGACTTGAAAATCTAAATTATGCACATTTAAAATCTTCAAACACTTAAAAAATATATTCCTCAGTGTCTAAACAGTTGCTGCTACCTCCTTTTTTTTTTCAGAATAATCCTTATATGAAGCTTTTCTGAATAACGTGAAAAAAAGTGACTAATATTTACCTTCTATATTTTAGGTTGTATGTTATAGCTATAGCTACATTCAGTGGCAATTAAGTTGTTTGCATACATAACACAACTGACTTCTCTGCATATGGGAATTCCTCATTCAACCACAAAGCTTGACCAATAATCATATCATTGAGAACATGAGCCCTATAGCCACATTTTTGAGAGTTTAAATACCAGCGTCCATTCTATATTCTCCAGACAAGAATACTGGAGTGGATTGCCATGCACTCCTTTAGGGGATCTTCCCAACCCAGGGATCAAACCTGAATCTCTTGCGTCTCCTGTATGGTAGGCAGATTCTTTATCACTGAGTTGCTGGGAAAGCCTTCTATCCTATATATAGGGGCATAAACTTGCACAAGTAATGTAAACAATCTTGGCTTCCTTTCTTCATTAAAAAATGGAAGTATTAATAGTTAATGATGAGGATTAAGAGTTAATAGATGTTAGCTGCTTAGTACATTGTCTATTATATTACATTAAAAAGTTTGTTTATTGAATCTCATATATAATTAGAGATAAAAAATATTGGTATTGTTGGAAAATGGTATGCTCTAACATGAGTTACTTTAGGAAGTGATTTTGAAAGTTGTATGATTCAAAGAGGTTGGGGAATGTTGAGAGCAGTATGGTTATATTGCTGATCCAGCTCCATACTGAAGGAGAGACATAGAGTTCAGAGGAAGATAAGAATCTAGGTCCTACATGGTGCGTGCTGTGAAACAATGGTCAGTATATGATATAAATGAGGAGTAAAGGGGGCTTAGAGACCAGGATTCTGGTCAAAGGGTCTATGCAGATACTATGAGACTTGATACATTCATAACTAGGAACTCAAATATCTGTTTAAAAACATTTGAGCGTTTTGGGGAGGGACAGGTCACTTACACAAGACACTAAAAATATCCGTTAATCAGTAGAATGTACAGTCGGAGATTGTGAGACACAAAGGAGAGCTTTTTGTAAGAGAGCAAGAGAAAGATTTGTAATAGAAGCAAAAATAAGTTAGAGAGTTGGTGACATCACCTTGGAGACCTCAAGGTGAGAACTAATAAACCAGCTTCAAAGAAGAAGTGTTGTCAGGGGAGAGTTGGTTTCAGAAACAAAAGAAGGTGAGGGAACATTCTGTGAGAAGGTTTCTGACATAAAGGAGACATTTATAATGGAGTTGAGGTTATAACTTGCACAGAAGTAAGAGTCAAGGGATATTTCAGAAAGCGGGAGGCACGGATTATTGTAAACAAAAGTACACGGCAAGACGTGTAGGTGTGAGTGGCAGGGGAAGAGCGGGGAGAGGGCTTGGATTTTGATGGTGGACGAGGATGCCCCTGCCCTGATCGCCCTTTAGATTTCAGAACCCCTGAATCGAGATCGCAAGTGCTTCTGGAAGTTAAGAAGTGGCTTTCTAAGTCTCTAAAGAAATGAGAAGTGGATTTAATAAAGAAAAACCATTATACAAAATAAAGTGAGGGTTCAAAGTCCCCTTCACTAAAAGGGATATTCAGGATGAATGTAAGCAGTAAAGAGTTGAGAAGTACAGTCTGAAGGATTAAAGTACCATTTCCGAAAGCCTTAGGATGTTATTTAAAACAGTGAACTTGGAAGTCAGACTGTCTGGACTCAAATCTTGATTTCATTCCTTTGTAAGCTGTGGTCTTGGGTACGGGGAGTTTGCCTCATGAAACTTCCATTTCCACATCTATAGAGTGGATATAATAAAAATACTAACAAAATAACTTCATTCTCATAACTTGTTTAAAACCATTATTGGCAAATAGAAAATAGAACAAAAATATTTGTTAAAGTACACAGAGACATACACAGACATAACAAGTGCTTGACTTTGGACAAATTAGATGTTTTCCAAGTCTGTTTTCAGATCTACGACATATAGAAGGAAAAAAGTATATATATATATATATACACCTCCACTAAGTGTGATGATTAGATAAAAATCGAGTGAGATAAACCAAGGAAAGTACTTAGTACTATATCTTACACATGGTGGTCAAGTAGTATCTTCAATTATTTGTTATTATGATTACTATTAATAGTGATAATATAAACCTTTATAGAATCACAGTATTTCTTTGAATATAAGGTTTTGGTGCTTCTTAAAAAGTATAAGATACTTAGAAGAAATCACGAAGAATAAGGAAAACATACTTTTTTTTCATATTTTTATAAAGTGAGCTGCTACCTCAACTGATATTTTTTCTACTAATCCACTGCTATTTATTAACATTATAACCAAAATAAACATACATTAAATGTGAAATAGATAGCTGTAAATACATATACTTTTACCAGAAAGCAGGGCTCTAAGAACAAAAAAATTATGTTTCAGTGGCAAGCAGGATATTTATGCAAACATCAGAAGGTTACTCAGGTGTGCAAATGGAGATGACAGACACAGTGAAAATAGATTGTACCTAATACATACTAACCAAGAAAACCAGTATTTGCTCAACTCCTATCCACAGGGCATGCCCTGCTCTTGATCAAGACAACCGTCTTCACGTTCCAGCAGCTGGGAGTTCCCATGGGATGGGATGTGCACTGTGTCCTGGCCACTCTGATGGACATTGCCTCTTCAAGTTTTTAAAACATAGTGGAGATTTGATAAATATTTGACAAACACAAGTGTTCATAAAGAGATGAGAGAAGTCTAAAAATAAGTGGGTACCTCCTCCATAGGAAATGCACAGCACAGATGAAGATCATACATTTCAAGGCTTCCCTGCCAGCCCAGTGGTCAAGAATCTGCCTTGCAATGCGAGGGACACTGGTCCCCGTCCTGGTCTGGAAAGATCCCCCGCTGCAGAGCAGCTAAGCCTGTGCATCGCATCTAGAGAGTGCTCTGGAGCCGTGAGCGGCAGCCGCACTGCATCTGTCTGCATGCCTGGAACCTGAGCTCCGCAACAGGAGAAGGCACTGCAGAAGCCCGCCCTCCACAGCATAGAGCAACCCCACTCACTGCAGCCAGAGAGAGCCTGCGGGAAGCGGGGAAGGCCAACCACAGTCAAAGGCAAAATCTCAATAAATNAAGATCCCCCACTGCAGAGCAGCTAAGCCTGTGCGTCGCATCTAGAGAGTGCTCTGGAGCCGTGAGCGGCAGCAGCACTGCGTCTGTCTGCATGCCTGGAACCTGAGCTCCGCAACAGGAGAAGGCACTGCAGAAGCCCACCCTCCGCAGCAAAGAGCAACCCCACTCACTGCAGCCAGAGAGAGCCTGCGGGAAGCGGGAAGAGTAACCCCACTCACTGCAGCCAGAGAGAGCCTGCGGGAAGCGGGGAAGGCCAACCACAGTCAAAGGCAAAATCTCAATAAATGATCCGTTTTGATAATCAATTCACATGTTGGTGACATTAATCTGTAATATTTTATCATTTATAATTCTAAGGCTTTATGAAAACACTGTGTAATTGTTTTAAATTCCTTTTGTTTGAAAAAAAGATGAACTAATCACAGTTCTGGTATTATTACTTATTTCTTTCCTAGAAAACATTGGGACTTCCTTTTCCATCCATAAGATCAAATTCTCAAAATGCTTTTTGCCACCCTAAATGTAAATTTCAATTCCTCCAGTATGTCTTGGTGTGTATATGACAACACTGTCCAGCCCATTCTCCCATTCTCTGATAAGCCTGTCCTATGATATCTCCTATTTGTTAATGATGGATCCCTCCTCCCTGCCCCCCAGCCATTTGTTCATCTGTATAACATCAATGTTTGTCTTTACATACTTCTGGGTTGTTAATTTTTGAATCCTACAAAAATACTTAAAGTTTTCCCTAGTCTGCTTTTAGTCCATTTCCTTCATTTAAAATAGGTTGTTAAAATTCAAGATGTCTTGTAACAACTCCTCCTGCAATTAAGAAACAGACGTGTGTCTGGATGTATTAGCAGGAGAAAAAAATAATTCAGGAAACAGCTGTAGTTCAGAAAGGAGCAATTTTGCTCTGTCCCTGGTACTGAATGTGATTTTCCAGAGTATGGCAAGGCATTAATTGCTTGCTTGTCCAAGAATCCAAACAGAATTTGATTCCTACAAACCACATGAATCAGTCCAGAATATATAACAGAAAAAAAAAGAATTTATACAAAGATTAAAAGTAGAGTATATACCATTTTATTGCATTGAAATGTATGTGACAGTTTTATTCATTTTTTTTTCCTTCTGTAATTGGAAATGCTTTAAGTAATGCAAACAGATATAACATTTGATTTCCATCATTTGGGCTAAATGTGTCTTTACAAGTACTGAATGTTCCTCTATTAACTAAGCTTCTAGCTTAGTGCCTGAGCTTATAATACCTCCTGGTCAAACAAAGCATATATTCAAAGAGATCTTACTTATGGCAAAGGCACCTGTTGAGGACCTAATATATGTAACATATTAGACCATATATTGCTGCATTCCACATGTACTTAGTTGCTCAGTTGCGACTCTCTGCAACCCATTGGACTGTAGTCCACCAGGCTCCTCTGTTCATGGGATTTTTCAGGCAAGAATACTGGAGTTGTTGCCATTCCTTCTCCAGGGCATCTTCCTGACCCAGGGATGGAGCCTGCATCCCATGTGTCTCCTGCATTGCAGGCGGAGTCTGTACCTGCTGAGCCATCAAGGAAGTCCTATATATTGTTGAAGACACATATTTAAAAGTTATGATAAATATTAATACTAATTTTTAACAAAATGTATACTTTGTACTCTGTGGAGAAGGCAAGGAACTGCAATATCCTTAACTTTATTTACAAATACTTCAATTCAGTTCAGTCGCTAAGTCATGTCCACCTCTTTGTGACCCCATGAATTGCAGCAAGTCAGGCTTCCTTGTCCATCACCAACTCCCGGAGTTCACTCAAACTCAGTCCATCAAGTCAGTGATGCCATCCACCCATCTCATCCTCAGTCGTCCCCTTCTCCTCCTGCCCCCAGTCCTTCCCAGCATCAGAGTCTTTTCCAATGAGTCAGCTCTTCACATAAGGTGACCAAAGTATTGGAGTTTCAGCTTCAACATCAGTCCTTCCAATGAATACCCAGGACTGATCTCCTTTAGGATGGACTGGTTGGATCTCCTCTCAGTCCAAGGGACTCTCAAGAGTCTTTTCCAACACCACAGTTCAAAAGCATCAATTCTTCAGCACTCAGCTTTCTTCACAGTCCAACTCTCTCATCCATACATGACCACTGGAAAAACCATAGCATTGACTAGACGGATCTTTGTTGGCAAATACAGGGATATGAGATTCTGAGTGTCAGACTAATCGTGTTCTGACTTGAGACTCTGATGCAGACTCTAAAAAAGCCTATTTTAAAACTTATGGTAATGGCAACCCACTCCAGGATTCTTGCCTGGAGAATCCCATGGACAGAGGAGCCTGGCGGGCTACATACAGTCCATGGAGTCGCAAGAGTCGGACACGACTGAGCAACTAAACCACCACTAAACCACCACGGCAGTGCTTGAGGAAATGCTACATAATCCGATCAGGATGTAGGAACAGGGGAGAAACAGAATGGAGAGAAAGACTTAAACCCAATCGAATGTATGATGGAATCTGTCTGCAAAGAGGCAGATGGGATATGTGGATACTCAGTGAGATCAAGTGGCTTAAAGAACATTTGATGGCTACTGCTGCTTTACCCACGGGTTCTTTCACTTTGAATTATTCCACTATGAAACCCTCATCTGCTAGATGAAGAGAGAGAATGACAGAGAGAAGAGAAACATCTTTGCCTGGCCTAAATTTTGTGGAGAGGCCTAAATTTTGTTGCACGTAGGTCAGGCAGGCCCTAAATCACTCTTTCAATTCATTGCCCACCACCATGGAGACCACAGTTCTTTCTTCCTCCAGGGTGCTGTAGCCACAGAAAACGCCCACCATACGTTTCCAAGGGTGTACTCATAAGGATCTGAATAGATTCTCCTTCCCTCCAGTTCTTCTGCTGACCTTTAATTTCTAAACACACACACACACACACACACACACACACACTCCACCAAACTAACAAAACCCAAAGTAACACTGCCAGGAACAGTCATTAAAATCAGAATGTTCTAATTTACAGCTACCAGTGTTAAAGTGTGAGGGCTGACCTCTGTGAACTTTATAATTAACGTCTTTAACAAGGAATTACTCTGAGTATATATTTTCCTTAGACTTTATAGTCTGACCTTTTCNAAAATCAGAATGTTCTAATTTACAGCTACCAGTGTTAAAGTGTGAGGGCTGACCTCTGTGAACTTTATAATTAACGTCTTTAACAAGGAATTACTCTGAGTATATATTTTCCTTAGACTTTATAGTCTGACCTTTTCTTTTATCTTCTGGGCTTTTTTTTTTTTTTTTAAATACAAATGACCCTGCTCTGTAACTTAGAGTGCTGAAGTTGAAAAGCCATATATCAGGATTCCAAAGCATCTTTTTCATATGCTGCTCCACTGACTCTTGAGAAACAAGATTTTGGCAGGCTAACTCCTGCTTGTACAGTACTATCCTTACAGTGTAGGTATTTAGCAACCCTGGTCCCCAAGCACTAATTTCCTGTTAAATACTACACATTCATTCAGAAATGCACATCCCAACCCATCTCCATACCCACGCAGGAAAGCTTTAATACTCTAAGTTTAAAACCACTGATAACCCCTTCTTGCAGTGATTCATTCATAATAACGAATGAAGTAGATGTCAGGGGTGTGGTTAAATGCTTTGTGTTCATTTCTAAGGCTGTGTTGGTTGCAAGGGAGTCACATATAGTGAGAGCAAATTCAGAAAAGGTCAGTAGAAAGTACTGTCAGAGAGATGTTGTTATGTTTTTTTTAAATTCGTTAAATGCGTGTAATAGAATCTGTCTACCTAGAATCGGGGTTATTGTACTTTTTTTTTTTTTTTTTGGTTTATGTATATGAGGGAAACACCATGAAGTCCAGAGAACTATTACAAATAACAAAGTGTTCATTGATCTGATAAATTATTAACAGTGTTTGTCAAAACTGTAATAGTTAGTCTCAGAAGTAAGGGCTTTTACTTGTCTTTTATTTCCTTTGTTTCAAATCCAAATCTTCACAAATTGACTAATATCTCTTCTAAGCTGTTCTTTCAAGGCAGTTGCCACCAGAAGTCAGTGGAAAGAAAGAATTTCTTCATAATAGATGTGAAAGGAGCTTTTGCTCTCAAGTTCTCAACAGAGAGCCGTGCAGCCCTAGGTGTGAGGGGCACAACCGGTGGGTGCTCTCTGGAGCTCCCCCAGGGACCCCATAAATGGGATAAATGGTCAATGGAGAGTGAAGCGAACTCGAAAAGTGCCTGGGTGACTTCATAAATACTAGCAGGGAAAGACAGGGCAGGATTTTTCTTCTGAGNGTGACAAGCGATGACTCCAAAATGTGCTTATGTGGTTCAGCTTCCTCTCTGACCTCTCATCCTTCCCAGGAAAACGTGCTGGGATAGACTGCTGGATGAGGAGGCAGGTAGAGCAGAGTTGAGTCAGCCCAGTTGTCGCCACCAAGGCTCCATACATATGAGGAAGTCCTCATACGATCTGGGAAGTCGCCTAGCCAACACAGAGCTGACCATCTACTGTGTGAGCCCCATCAAGTCTAGTTCAGAACAGCGGAACGGACCGACCGTCTCTAGACTCACGAACAACAACTTTAATCTTTACTTCGTCTATCTCTGAAGGTCTGTGGCTGATTGTTTCATGACAAGCTTTGTAACTGTTGCATATACAGCATATCCTGATGTGTATACAGGAAGTGAGATGACAATGTGCCAAACGTTTATTTTGTATTCAATAAACAATGTGGGAGACCTGGGATGGGAAGATCCCCTGGAGGAAGGGCGTGGCAGCCCACTCCAGTATTCTTGTCTGGAGAATCCCCAGGGACAGAGGAGCCTGGTGGGCTGCAGTCCCTGGGGTCCCAAAGAGTCAGACACGACTGAACACCTAAGCACAGACAGCAACAAGCAGCGGCGCCTCCCCACACCACTGCCACTGCGCCACGTAAATATCAGCAGATATCAATTTGGAATAGGCTCTCGTTGTTACACTGGTTGGGAAGAGCTCCACTTCTGCTGGGTTTCCAGACAGCACGCTTGCAGACGTACACACGCGGCTGACGGTAGTCGACCCTGCTGCAGTTCAGTGACCTGTGTGTGCACGCAGACAGACACAGTTTAAATAAACAGAGGTCCACCAGCTGCATTCTTAAATGAGTCTCTGCCTGTTGCAGTTTAAGGGGCTCTCAAAAGGCACCACCAAGCTGTATTTTGCATTCTCGTTAGGTGCCCACCACAGCTCCCACGTATGCCTTTGCCCAGCAGAACTGAGCATGCTGCATCATGCCAGGGTCGGCACAGCCTGGCTTCTGAAGTAGGGCTGGAGATGGTCTCCAAGAGCCGTGTGATTAAAGAAACAATGCCTTGGTTTCGGCGGCAGAGCTAAGTGCTGTTTATTTCCAGAGGCTTTCCTGGAACTGGGGCAGGGAATGCAGCTGCATGTCACTCATGCAGTGACTGAGGCTGAATGGGGGGCAGCGTTCAGAGGAAACGAGCCAGCGCATTCAGGCCTGGGGACATGACGCTATTTTCTGCCCCTGACAAAAAGGAGCTGTTTCCTTCATTGGACAGCACCTGCTCCAAATGTCAACATTCCTCTTTGTGTAGATGACAGCATCAGCTACTCCTTCACCTCATCGTCTAAGGTTTAAGAATTTTTTTTGATCACTCCATGGAAATGTCTCCCTGTTTCATGCTCTCTAACACTGTCCCTTCTGATTGAGGTAAATACAGCCAAGNGGCTGATTGTTTCATGACAAGCTTTGTAACTGTTGCATATACAGCATATCCTGATGTGTATACAGGAAGTGAGATGACAATGTGCCAAACGTTTATTTCGTATTCAATAAACAATATGGGAGACCTGGGATGGGAAGATCCCCTGGAGGAGGGCATGGCAGCCCACTCCAGTATTCTTGTCTGGAGAATCCCCAGGGACAGAGGAGCCTGGTGGGCTGCAGTCCCTGGGGTCCCAAAGAGTCAGACACGACTGAACACCTAAGCACAGACAGCAACAAGCAGCGGCGCCTCCCCACACCACCGCCACCCGCGCCACGTAAATATCAGCAGATATCAATTCGGAATAGGCTCTCGTTGTTACACTGGTTGGGAAGAGCTCCACTTCTGCTGGGTTTCCAGACAGCACGCTTGCAGACGTACACACGCGGCTGACGGTAGTCGACCCTGCTGCAGTTCAGTGACCTGTGTGTGCACGCAGACAGACACAGTTTAAATAAACAGAGGTCCACCAGCTGCATTCTTAAATGAGTCTCTGCCTGTTGCAGTTTAAGGGGCTCTCAAAGGCACCACCAAGCTGTATTTTGCATTCTCGTTAGGTGCCCACCACAGCTCCCACGTATGCCTTTGCCCAGCAGAACTGAGCAAGCTGCATCATGCCAGGGTCGGCACAGCCTGGCTTCTGAAGTAGGGCTGGAGATGGTCTCCAAGAGCCGTGTGATTAAAGAAACAATGCCTTGGTTTCGGCGGCAGAGCTAAGTGCTGTTTATTTCCAGAGGCTTTCCTGGAACTGGGGCAGGGAATGCAGCTGCATGTCACTCATGCAGTGACTGAGGCTGGATGGGGGGCAGCGTTCAGAGGAAACGAGCCAGCGCATTCAGGCCTGGGGACATGACGCTATTTTCTGCCCCTGACAAAAAGGAGCTGTTTCCTTCATTGGACAGCACCTGCTCCAAATGTCAACATTCCTCTTTGTGTAGATGACAGCATCAGCTACTCCTTCACCTCATCGTCTAAGGTTTAAGAATTTTTTTTGATCACTCCATGGAAATGTCTCCCTGTTTCATGCTCTCTAACACTGTCCCTTCTGATTGAGGTAAATACAGCCAAGCGACTCAGACCGTGTGCTCTGGAGAAAAGCTGTATCAGTTAGGCTCTTGTCTTGAACAATTTAATCTCTATTTGTCCTTGGATGGTTCTCTTCCTCAAGACTTCCTTCATTGTAATAATAGATATTAAAGACAGTAGTTACATAATAGGAATGTTTTATGAAACAAGTGTTTTTAACTGTTTGTATATCTTTCCATAAGTTAAACACTGAATCTAAAATGCTTTGTCAGGGATCAGCAAAAGAAAACAGCCTTTTTGTTGTCCATTGTCTCAAAGTAGTTAATTTTTGCATAAATCCATTATGCAAAATGTGTGTGTACCAGTGCATGCACACAGGTTTCAAGATTTTATATGTTTAAAATCAATAGTATATATTGATTACATATATATATAAAATATATTTTATGTATTTTATGGCGCTTCCCAGGTGGCTCAGTGGTAAAGAATCCGCCTGTCAATGCAGGAGACGCGGGTTCGGTCCCTGGGTCGGGAAGATCCCCTGGAGTAGAAAATGGCAACCCACTCCAGTATTCTTGGCTGGAAAACCCCACGGACAGTGGAACCTGGAGGGCTACAGTCCATGGGTTGCTAAGGGTTGGACACGACTGAGCGACTAAGTGCCTGCTCATGAAACAAGTGAAATGATTTGCCACTGTTTATCTCGGTGTTGGATGGAGACCAAGCACTGAGTAAATGTGTGTCCTGTTCTCTCATTATCGCTCTCTTTTTTGGATTTTATTATTATCCTGACTGAGTCCTGGTTATTTGTCTGGCTAAACATCTCACATCAATGCGATGCGTTGATCGGACTCTGCTTTCTTAATCCTCCTATTCAAATCCTGCCGAAAGCCTCTCAACTATCCTAACCAGCTCTTCTCTCTTCTCTCTGGCACTTTCCCCTGGCACATCATTCCTCCTAGGATAACGCCTAGCCTTTGTTATATGATGTATTCATTTCCTAGGGCTGGCATAGCAAAGTACCACAAACCAAGTGGTTTGAACAACATATTAAAATAAACTTATTTTCTCACAGTTTGAAGACTACACGTCTGAAATCAAGATATCAGCAGGGTGCCCATGTTCCCTGGATCCTTCCTAGTATCCTCCTAGCCTCCGGTTACTTCCCGTCTTCTTGGAGGATGCTTGGCTTATAGATGCCACCCTCCCACCCTCCACGCCCGCCCCACGTGATACTCTCACAGTGTCTGTCTTCATCGTTGTCTCCTTACAAGGATTTCAGACATACTGAGTTGGGAGCCCACCGTATTGCAGTAGGCTTCCTTCATCTTAACTAATCACATCTACACTAATTATACTTCCGTATATTGTCACCCATTGCAGTGCTTGAGCTTAAGACTTCCACTTACCTGTGCTGGTGGAGGGAGAAGGGGGACACAAGCCAGCTCATGACACACGCTCTTCAGTGTCTGCCTCTCACCAGTGTCCCCACCGTCCCTCTGGCTACACAAAGCCTTTGCAAATAAGTGGGCTTTGCCATGCCCTCTCTGCTGTCCGGGGTGGGGGGGGTGCGCTTTCACAGGCTGTAAGTTCTGCCCAGAACATTCCCAGGGTCCTCCCCCAGCTTTTTTCTAGCTACAGTTTACTTATTCTTCAAACCTCAAATTGTCACAACCTAATATAAGGAACCCCAACTGAAGTTCACTTCTTACCCATTAGGATGGTTATTATCCAAAAGAAGGAAGGAAGGAAGAAAAATAATAAAGGAAGGAAAGAAGAAAGAAGGAAAGAGCAACTGTTGGCTAGGACATTGGCAGGAAGAAACTGGAACTCTTTTACATTGCTGGTGGAGATGTGAAATGGTACAGCTACTGCGGAAGACAGTAAAGCCATTCCTCAAAAAACTTAAACACAGAACTACCTTATGATGCAACGGTTCCACTTCGGTTATATACTCAAAAGAATTGAAGGCTGGGATGTAAACAGATATTTATATAACAATGTACATAGTAACATTATTCTCAATTGCTAAACGGTGGAAATAATTCACATTCTTCAATGGACAAATAAAATGTCACATATACATATATACATTTTATATATATATATACATATATATACACACAGCCACATATGTACAAACACACAATGGAATAGTAGAGTATTCAGATTTTAAAGCCCTGAAATTCTGATACCTGCTACAGCATAAATGAAGTCTGAAACATTATGCCAAGTAAACTAAGACACAGAAGAACAAATATTGTATGATTCCACTTCTATGAGGTCCTTGGAGTGGTCAAATTCATAGAGAAAGAAAGTAGAATAGAGGTTACCAGGAACTGAAATCAAGGGTAGACAGCATTACTGTCTATTGGCTGCAGACGTTCAGTTTGGAAGGATGAAAAAGTTCTTGAGACAAATGGTGAAGAACGGTGCCACTGCTCTTGGTGCCACTAAATTATACACTTAAAACAGTTAAGTTGCATGATGTGTATTTAGCACTACTATAAAAAGCTACCCCTAATTTCCTCCCACACACCAAAGGGAAAAACAAAAAGAATGTATTCTACCTATGCATACAGAGGTATCTGCATAACATTTTTAGAAATTTAACCAACACAAAGATAATGTATCTTCATGCAGGTCACTGATCTAAGGGCTGCATAAACAATAGCTCATTTAATTTTCATAATACGCAACATGATGTAAGTAACATTACTGTCCCTATCATATCTGGATGAATACACTGAAATAGGGAGACAAACCCAGTTTTCCTAAGGTCAGCATTTTATACGTGGTGGAGTAGGAGGCCCAGGGATGGGGGAGCCTGGTTGGCGTCCATCTACGGGATTGCATAGTGTTGCACANACTGAAGTTCACTTCTTACCCATTAGGATGGTTATTATCCAAAAGAAGGAAGGAAGGAAGAAAAATAATAAAGGAAGGAAAGAAGAAAGAAGGAAAGAGCAACTGTTGGCTAGGACATTGGCAGGAAGAAACTGGAACTCTTTTACATTGCTGGTGGAGATGTGAAATGGTACAGCTACTGCGGAAGACAGTAAAGCCATTCCTCAAAAAACTTAAACACAGAACTACCTTATGATGCAACGGTTCCACTTCGGTTATATACTCAAAAGAATTGAAGGCTGGGATGTAAACAGATATTTATATAACAATGTACATAGTAACATTATTCTCAATTGCTAAACGGTGGAAATAATTCACATTCTTCAATGGACAAATAAAATGTCACATATACATATATACATTTTATATATATATATACATATATATACACACAGCCACATATGTACAAACACACAATGGAATAGTAGAGTATTCAGATTTTAAAGCCCTGAAATTCTGATACCTGCTACAGCATAAATGAAGTCTGAAACATTATGCCAAGTAAACTAAGACACAGAAGAACAAATATTGTATGATTCCACTTCTATGAGGTCCTTGGAGTGGTCAAATTCATAGAGAAAGAAAGTAGAATAGAGGTTACCAGGAATTGAAATCAAGGGTAGACAGCATTACTGTCTATTGGCTGCAGACGTTCAGTTTGGAAGGATGAAAAAGTTCTTTAGACGAATGGTGAAGAACGGTGCCACTGCTCTTGGTGCCACTAAATTATACACTTAAAACAGTTAAGTTGCATGATGTGTATTTAGCACTACTATAAAAAGCTACCCCTAATTTCCTCCCACACACCAAAGGGAAAAACAAAAAGAATGTATTCTACCTATGCATACAGAGGTATCTGCATAACATTTTTAGAAATTTAACCAACACAAAGATAATGTATCTTCATGCAGGTCACTGATCTAAGGGCTGCATAAACAATAGCTCATTTAATTTTCATAATACGCAACATGATGTAAGTAACATTACTGTCCCTATCATATCTGGATGAATACACTGAAATAGGGAGACAAACCCAGTTTTCCTAAGGTCAGCATTTTATACGTGGTGGAGTAGGAGGCCCAGGGATGGGGGAGCCTGGTTGGCGTCCATCTACGGGATTGCATAGTGTTGCACACGACTGAAGTGACGCAGCAGTGGCAGCAGCAGCAGAGCAGGATTAGACACACATCAGAGACTCCGGTTCTGGAGTCTGGACACTAAGCTCTCATAGCTCAGATCATGTTCATCGCCTCCACTATCACAGTGTTCAGGGGGTCAAAGCTATGTGTACAGTACTCTCAATATTACTTTATCTTCTAAGAGGGCCCTCAAATCAAACCCACCCTGTATCTATTCCTGTAGCATTAGTTATTTCTATACTGTTATTTCATTTTTCTTACTAAAAGAATTTCTCACTAGTTTCAAAACAGCGTCTGTTATTTCCTGTTTACATGATTTGGTCCACATAATTTGTTCTAGTGTTCTATTTCTGTGTAACAAATTACTGTCTAACTTCCTGCACTGTAAAACAGTCATTTGCCTTTTCTCAAGATTTTGTGGGTCAGAAATATGGAAGGGCTTGGTTGGGCGACTTGTCTCTGATCCACGCGGGATCCGTGCGAGGCAGCTGAGGCTGAATGGTACACTTCCAAGAAGATGGCCTCTGAAGGCTCTAGTCTGGACCCTCAGAGTGACTCGGCATTCTGTCTGTCTCTGCCTCTCCATATGGCGTCTCAACATTCTAATATAAGATAACTTCACCGGCTTTGGCTACTCACAGCAAGGTGGTTCCAGGGTTGTCACAGTTTTTACAGAGTGACTGGCTTCCAAGAAGCAGGAAAAATTCGCTTAAACAGCTAAGGGCCTCGTTAGACCTGTCAGCATCATTTCCGCCATATTCTACTTGTCAAAACAATCATCCATATTCAAGTGTGTGAAGATAAGTTCTTAATAAGATCATCATCAAGTCACCCCACAGAAGAATATGTGGAATGGGAGGAATCATTGTGACCATCTCTGTAAAATGCAAATTCTTCTTACCTTTATACAGCTGGAATTCGATAGATTGATAGACTTCTAAAAATGTATAGATTAGACAATACTCTATCACGGTCAGCCATGTAAGGAGTAGGTGCTCAGTTTTAACTAAAGATTAAAAATAGTGTGAATGGCTTAAGTGCCAAAATACCGAATGGGCAGGGACAGTTTTTGCTCACTTCAAGTATGAGTCCAGAAAGCCAGACACCTTCAAGTTCTTTCCTTCTGTTACCTGTTTCTCGACGTTGGCTTCAGTGTTTCACCAGAATGGGAAAGAAGCATGTGTCTATTAGAAATATATTGCTGAAGTTTAAGGAGGGATTCCAGAGATGGAGATGCTTATCTTTGAGTACTATCTACATACAGATAGATAATTATTGAAGATGTGGAAATGGGTGAGCACTTTAAAGAAGATAGGAGGGCTATCTTCAGTTCAAAGAAAAAATTTGACTTTATGGATGCAAAATTTGTTTTATGGTGTGTGTGTATGTGTGTGTGTATGTGTGTGTGTGTGTGTGTGTGTGTGTGTGTGTGAGTGTGTCTGATCAGGGAAAGATTTAACAAGCCCTTTACTGGAGTAATCAGTAGTCACTGGTCGTTCACAGTGGAAACTAACAGTAAAAACAGTAAAACAGTCACTGCCCTGCCTTTATCAAAGTAACGCTGTAAGAAAGGAGTGATGTAGTTAAAACATTGTTTGGTGAGAAGACTTTGGATTCAGACTCATGGAACTTCGCTCTAGCTCTCCATCTTCCACAGGTGTGAAAGGCCATAGGAGCCAAGTTTCCTAATGCCTTTGGGTTATTTCTGGAAGATATAAAATGAAGAGACTGAACTAAGTTGATGTCTGAGGCTCTCCTTGTTTTAAAAGTCTGTGCATTATAAAGCTGATTTTGCCGAGTATACAGAATATTACACAAAATAAGATTTTATGAGTTTTAAAGGTTGATTTATTCAGAGTGTCTGTCTACATGGATCAATTTCACCATATAAATGTCAACCATCCCATTTTTATTTTAGGGTTAGTACTGAACACCCACCAGCTCCGCAAGGCCACAGCCAAGTGGAAACTACGGGGACAGGACAGGAGACGACAGATGAGCCCCGTTCAAGCAGCTGCAGTGGCCATGACAGGCTTCGGGTTAATGAAAGGTTTGTAAATGTAGTTGCTCCTTAATTGCATTAGAAACACATGCTTTTTAAAAGATCCCCAGGGTGACTCTTCACAAATAGCAAGCGCCTTTTGTGATATGAATCCTAATGGCTTAATTAATGTTTTGCAAACGCAAATTTTGATTTTTTCCAGCATTCCTAATGCTCAGCCTACCTTTATTACATAGTCAAATATTTCTATTTCATTTCTTCCATAGAATAATTTGATACACAGTTTGATATCTGCCAAATAGACCAGCCAGACGTATTTTGTCAAGTGGAACCTTTACTTCAGTTCTCAAAATCAGTGTGCACGTTCCTTTGATAATTGCTTCAATATCTGCTGGGCTTCGACAGCCAGGCAGTTTTCTACTTGCCGTGCGTCAGATGCTCTACTGCTGAGCTCTACCCCCACGCTTTCTCCTTGTTTTCATGGTTTCTTTCTAGTTAGTCATTTTATCAGTTTCTCCTTGGTTTACCTATTCTTTAAGAATGTCCTCTCTTTTAGCTAAATTCATATGTGTATGTTTTGCTGATTTCAAATTAAGCAAATTTTTTAATAAAATATTTTAAAGTCATCGCTGTAGATAACATAAAATACAAGTTATTTTAGTCAAAGCTATGGTTTTATCAATACTCATGTATGGATATGAGAACTGGACCATAAAGAAGGCTGAGCATCCAAAAATTGATGCTTTCAAACTGCAGTACTGGAGAAGACTCGAGAATCCCTTGGACCGCAAGTAGGTCAAACCAGTCAATCCTAAAGGAAATCAACCCTGAATATTCATTGGGAGGACTGATGCTAAAGCTTCAGTACTTTGGCCCCCTGATGCAAAGAGCTGACTCCTCAGAAAAGACCCTGATGCTGGGAAAGATTGAGGTCAGGATGAAAAGGGGCTACAGAGGATAAGATGGATGGATGGCATCTCCAACTCAATGAACATGAGTCTGAGCAATCTCCGGGAGACAGTGGACAGGGAAACCTATCGTGCTGCAGCCCATGGGGTCCCAAAGAGTTGATATGACTTGGCAACGAACAACAACAGCAAATTATGTTATGCTCTCATTCCTCAAATCCCTCAGACAGTCACTGTTCAGTTTGGTATACAGTCTTTCAAACTTTGGATTTCAAAATGCAATATATTTTATTAATTTTTACATATAAGCACCTTATTTTCCAATATTATATCCCAATATTTGAATGTTTCAAATCATTTATTAAATTTATAAATCAATTTTAGTTATGTTGCTTGTTTTCATTTTTCATAGAATGTTGTTTCAAACATACTTATCCAGTGATCTCTTCAGTATTTACCAAGGATCATTTCTTAGAATTAAAATTCTTGATTTAAATGATATGCATATTTAACTTTAATCTGTATTGCTCTATTTTTCTTTAGGGAATTACCCTCAGGAAAAAAGAAGTGTATGAGGAAGTTTGTTTCATTATATCCTTGATAAACACCTGGCATTATGAATCTTTTGATAAATGTCTTTCTTTCTCTCTTTATTTTTAGCATCACCATTTCCAGTGATCCTCAAGTGTGAGACCCAGGACGCTGAACTTGATTATTTTTCTTTGGGCTTTATCTTTCTTTGACCTGCCTGCTGATGCAGGAGACATAAGAGATGAGGGTCCAATCACTGGATCTGAAATATCCCCTAGAGGCGGGGATGCTTCAAAAATCCAACCTATTCAAACCTATTTGCATATTTTTTGTGCTCATTTACAGTGTATGCTTGATGAGTATATGGGGTTGGCCAAAAAGTTCGGTTGGGTTTTTCTGTAAGATGTTACAAAATAGTAATGCCTTTAACTTTTCTCATCCTGGTGCCTTCTACTTTCCAAATATAATACAATTTAAAAAATAATTCAAAAACATTGAGGTCAAATCTTTTAAAGGCATGCATGTGGCTAAGTTGCTTCAGTCATGTCCAGCTCTTGTGACCACATCAGCTGTAGCCCGCCAGGCTCCTCTGTCCAGAGGGGTATTCTCCAGGTAAGAATACTGGAGTGAATTGCCATGCCCGCCTCCAGGGGATGTTTCAGATCCAGTGATCGGACCCTTGTCTCTTATGTCTCCTGCATCGGCAGGCAGGTCCTTTATCACTAACGTCACCTGGGAAGCCCAAAGAAAAATAATCAAGTTCAGCGTCCTGGGTCTCACACTTGAGGATCACTGGAAATGGGTGCTACTCGCTTTTCAAAACTTGCTTCCTGCCCTTTTCCCACACTACTCCAGTTTTAAGTATCTTTCTCATCTTTACCACACACTGCGCGTCACTACCATTTGATATTCAGTCATTTGTCCTTCAAAGGCTTCGTTCTCTCATAAAGCTTTCCTGACTATCCCCAGCCCAAGCAGAATTTCGCCAGCACTGCCTTTCATCACACTGGAAGCTGACACTTTAGGACCTAGTTGGTAGCACTCTCATTTCCCCTCTTGTTGCTTCCTAAATCAAACAATTTTTTTCGGGCCAGGATGATATTTTCTTCATTTGCATATCTTTCAGTCCATATAATGGGGTTTAGAGCACTTTAAGGACTCAGTAAACACTTACTAAATGGCCCACCTATTCCTAATTCTTTGCCTTCACCTGCCCCTTCAAAAGTTAACTCGCTGTTGTCACTACAGGTTTGAACTAGTTGGTAGGTAGTATTTTCAGATACCTGCCTACTTCTCTCTGTTTCTCTTTCCTCTGCTAATTCATTTAGTTCAGTTCAGTTCAGTCGCTTAATGGTGTTCAACTCCTTGTGACCCCATGGACTGCAGCACTCCAGCCTCCCGTCCATCACCAACTCCCGGAGTTTACTCAAACTCATGTCCACTGAGTCGGTGATGCCATCCAAACATCTCATCCTCTGTCATCCCCCTCTTCTCCCACTTACAATCTTTCCCAGCATCAGGATCTTTTCGAATGAGTCAGTTCTCTTCACATCAGATGGCGCAAGTATTGCAGTTTCAGCTTTAGCATCAGCCCTTCCAATGAATATTCAGGACCGATTTCCTTTAGGAAGGACTGGTTGGATCTCCTTGCCTACTCTCAGTTCACAAAAGTGATCACAGAACATGAATCTGAACAAAGCAAACAAATAGAACTTCCCTGGTGGTACAGCAGGTAAGAGCTGGCCTGCCAGTGTAGGGGTCAAGGGTTCAATCCCTGGTCCGGGAAGATTCCACATGCCGTGGAGCAGCTAAGCCCACACGCACAGCTGCCGAGCCCACTCCAGAGCCTGAGAGCTTCAGCCACTGCAGGCCGCAGCTGCTGACGCCCCAGCACCCGGAACCTGTGCTCCACAGCAAGAGAAGCCCACACAATGAGAGGCTCGGGAGCCACACTGAAAAGTGACCTCCACTCCCAGCAACTAAAGAAAGCCCTGGCTCAGCGGCAAAGACCCAGCACAGCCTAAAAGAAACGAATGCATATATATTTTTAATTAACTACATGAATGAATATTTACCTTTCTGACAACCATACTTCTATGAAGAACTAATCATACTTCCCTGGGACTCTTCTGCCAAGAAATAATATCTCTTTCTTTGGTTGTTAAGATATGAGAAGAATGCAAACCAGACCGCCAGTCACCCTCTCCAGGGCTCACTGGATGTAACCCATCAAAAATGCAGAAGGGCCAACACACAGAGGAAAACCCGTGTGAGTAGGCATCCTGGACAAACTGCTTGAGTCCTAGACCAAAACGTGCCTGTTCGCGACTTCCTCCGTACTCCCATTTATGGGAACCTCAGGACCTGGCTTAATATATTTGAATTCCTCTTCGACATATGGAGCTGTTTCTAAAATGAAACATTATCCCTTTATACTTCTTTGCCTCTGGGAAATCTGAAATTTTTACTTTGACTTTTTCTTCTTAATTTACCAATTTCTGAAACCAAGGTTGAAGGTCTCCCACCCATTATGAAGTCCTCCTCAAGCTTGCTCACTCACTCCCTGTTTCTCTGAAGGCTTGGGGAAGATGACGGAGTTCTGGAAAGGATTGCCTGTGCATTTAATTGGGAGACTGGAGCAGAAGACAGAATAAAAAAAAGCAAGAACAGTTTGAGGAATGTCCAAAAAAAAGACAAATAATTACAAAAATTATAGCACATTTTCTGTTAGGCTATTATCTACATATTTGGTAATGATGAACACTATATAATAACAAAGAAATGCTTTTGAGATTTTCAGCAAAGCACAGAGTAGTTATGCAGACATAATCATAACTGCAGTGCACAATAATCGGTATTAGCTTAAAACTGGCCAAAAAAAGGTAAAACAATAATTTATTGGTTTTAGAGCTTAGGATTATAGGCGAGTTATTTTCTATAAATATTTACATTCCTTTTACAACTTAAAAAATGTTTTTCTATTTTCCCAGTTTTCTACAGAACATGTGTGTGTGTCTACATGATAGGTAAAATTCAGAGGCAGAAGATCTGGACCCACTACTTATTATAGCATCTTAGCAAGATTCTGTCATCTTTAGTCCTAATTTCATCATCTGTAAAAGAATGGTACATGAAACTGATCCAGAGTTCCAATGTAAAAGCCTACTTTCCTTAATCTGAGCAAATTGTATCAAGTGTTTGCTTATCAAACTTTTAGGGCTATTCTTTGCTTTCCTAAAGTATAAGTCCATTTCATGTTCTTGATACACATAACATTCATACTAACCTCTCCCTTTTTATAGAGAAATGTAATAGTTTATTACATTTTTCAGACAGTAAAGTGCGTCTTTCCTTGGCTTAAAGAAGAAAGCAACTGATCAACTTCAGCTGTTACCTGCTGAGGTGGAATGTTGGCTCAGAGGTGTTTGCTGCTGCTGCTGTTAAGTTGCTTCAGTCGTGTCCGACTCTGTGCGATCCCATAGAAGGCAGCCCACCAGGCTCCCCAATCCCTAGGATTCTCCAGGCAAGAACACTGGAGTGGGTTGCCATTGCCTTCTCCAAGGCATGAAAGTGAGAAGTGAGAGTGAAGTCTCCCAGTCGTGTCCAACTCTTAGTGACTGCATGGACTGCAGCCTACCAGGCTCCTCCATCCGTGGGATTCTCCAGGCAAGAATACCGGAGTGGGGTGCCACTGCCCTCTCCGAGGTGTTTAATCATCCATTTTCTTACAAGAAATAAAAACATATGGATTTTTTGTTTGTTTTTAAGATATTATATATTACCTCAAATTATAATAGAAACAAACTTTATAAGTCACATAAAACATATGTTTGGGTAAATTGAGTCCTTGAGTTATGAATTTGCAATCTTTCAGTTGGATAAAATGTAAAGTTTCTTTCAGTTCTGTGACTGATTAGAAATTAATTGGTCATTACTTTCTGAGGTCTTAGAAGAGTAGGTATATGGGACAGAGTCTGGTTTTATTACCCAGCACCCCGTTATTATCTTTTTGTAAAAATCCCAGTTTTATTAATAAATAGACATCTTTCCTGCATTTTGAATTTATATGTTCCATTGAGGTTTGAGTTTATCTGTAACTCCAAGGGTGGCTTAAGGGAATCAAGTACTGTAGCTCAACAGCAAAATTGTTTTGCGTATAGACACGTGCTCCAAGCCAAGCCAATCGGAAACAAAGGGACTCAGTTCTGGGTCAGTTTTACATGGACAGAGACTAAGAAAGCAGCAGCCCCGAGAGACCCTGGAAACGAGATGGGAACCGTGGGACAGCAAAACCAGGGAACAGAGGGAAACCAGAGGCGGCAGGGACAGCACCGCTAGCAGGGCGGTCTGGGCCTCCGTTATGTCATCCGCACTCCTACGTCCAGCATGGCTGGAGTTGGTACCTGGCATTATTTTAATCATGGAATCCGTTAAATCTTTTGAATCTAAGCTAATCCGCATCTGAGTTTATGTGAATGGCAGCCAAAGCTCCAAGCTGCTACACAGAAGGCACTGAGGTGGGATGGGAGAACTTTCTTAGACCTGAATTTCTTCACTGCTTACTCTAAACCTAAATAAATAAATAAAGTGCCGTAACAGCAGCACTATTTCCCCGCCCTCTAGGAAGCTGGGTGTCTTTACTGAAGTATATGACTAGACATAATGTCACCATGTCCCAGCACCGTTTCCAGAGGTTACTCTTTTGAATAAACATTGTCAGCACCTCCTTTTTGTACAGTGGAAAAAGGAATGTTATTTTTCTTTCATCCCTGCTGCCATATTCCCCCGTGGAACCTTTTCAATTTAGTGAAGTAGAGAGGGACCTGGCAGTCTGCGTCTTCTGTTATGAACGTGGTGCTTGAAATGCCAGAGTCAATGACATGAGAAGCAGGGCTTCATTACTTCTGGGCTCGCCCAGACTCAGGCTTCCCAGGACCCAGTTTGCTGCCAGAAAGATACATTTGAATTTCAATGTGTCAAGTCTCTGAGGCTGTGCTTTCTAGGTTGCAAGCTGCAAATGGCTTTTAGAAATCTTCTCAACAACCCAGTGACTCAGCTCTCCCTACCCTCTACCCCTGCCTAACACTAAATTGGATTTATTTATTTCTAAGATGTAATAAATGAAGGAACAGGTGGTCTTAGGAACAGCACAAGTCTGCAATAACAAAACAGCCAATAAATAAGGACCTTTTAACAAGACCGTCCACTTTAGATGAGGCAACATGGAGCAGGTGAGCGACAGAGCATTAAGCCTGGATTAACTGTCTGCTCTACCCTTTCCTGAGTGAATGAAGTGGACAACTCTACCAAACACTTCCCTGGATGCATAAATGCTGATTCTGTCCTCATAAAAGGAATGATAATGATGTTTACCTTCACAAAATTCTGATCTATATGTTTCATTACACTGGGAGCTATTATTAATCACAGACATTTTGCAATGAAGAATTAGGACTAGGAAAGGGAAAAGGTATCCATTCATTCAACAAATACTTAAGATGGATCTTACCAGTTTTTAAAAAAGCATCATTTGGAGTCAGAATACCTAGATTATATTTCTGTCATAATAATTAATATCTGTATGACCTAGAGCTTAACTTCTTGTCCTCGCCTTTCCTCTTCTATAAGAGGATCTGCCTCAGGTTAGTGAGGATTTATGAAATTAAAATTAGTAAGTGTTTAGAGNGTTTACCTTCACAAAATTCTGATCTATATATTTCATTACACTGGGAGCTATTATTAATCACAGACATTTTGCAATGAAGAATTAGGACTAGGAAAGGGAAAATGTATCCATTCATTCAACAAATACTTAAGATGGATCTTACCAGTTTTTAAAAAAGCATCACTTGGAGTCAGAATACCTAGATTATATTTTTGTCATAATAATTAATAACTGTATGACCTAGAGCTTAACTTCTTGTACCTCGCCTTTCCTCTTCTATAAGAGGATCTGCCTCAGGTTAGTGAGGATTTATGAAATTAAAATTAGTAAGTGTTTAGAGCTGGGGCAGTCAGATAGCAAGCACCTAACCTGTTTGGGCTTCCCTGATAGCTCAGTTGGTAAAGAATTCACCTGTAATGCAGGAGACCTCAGTTTGATTTCCTGGGTTAGGAACATCTGCTGAAGAAGGGATAGATTACCCATTTCAGTATTCTTCGGCTTCCCTTGTGGCTCAGCTGTTAGGAATTCGCCTGCAATGCAGGAGACCTGGGTTCAGTCCTTGGGTTGGGAAGATCCCCTGGAAAGTCCAGTTCAGTTCAGTTCAGTTCAGTCTCTCAGTCATGTTCGACTGTTTGCGACCCCATGAATCGCAGCACACCAGGCCTCCCTGTTCATCACCATCTCCCGGAGTTCACTCAGACTCACGTCCATCGAGTCTGTGATGCCATCCAGCCATCTCATCCTCGGTCGTCCCCTTCTCCTCCTGCCCCCAATCCCTCTCAGCATCAGAGTCTTTTCCAATGA
>SJYW01009468.1:510611-523860 GCA_006410735.1 Raphicerus campestris | reverse complement strand
CCACTGTTTCCCCATCTATTTCCCATGAAGCAATGGGACTGGATGCCATGATCTTCATTTTCTGAATATTGAGCTTTAAGCCAACTTTTTCACTCTCCTCTTTCACTTTCATCAAGAGGCTCTTTAGTTCTTCACTTTGTCCCCTAAGGGGGGGTATCATATCTGAGGTTATTGCTATTTCTCCTGGCAATCTTGATTCCAGCTTGTGCTTCCTCCAGCCCAAGGTTTCTCAGGATATACTCTGCATATAAGTTAAATAAGCAGGGTGACAGTATACAGCCTTGACATACTCCTTTTCCTATTTGGAACCAGTCTGTTGTTCCATGTCCTGTTCTGTTGTTTCCTGACCTGCATACAGGTTTCTCAGTAGGCAGGTCAGGTGGTCTGGTATTCCCATCTCTTTCAGAATTTTCCACAGTTTCTTGAGATCCATACAGTCCAAGGCTTTGAATAAAAGTGAGGTAATTTATTAGAAGGAAAGTGGGATAGTTCACAAAAGGAAAGATGTGATTGAACAATCAGGCCTTAGGAGTGAGGAGTCAGTGGAGACCCCAGGGCCCAGCAACTATAGCTTTTCTGAATCTTTTCTTCAGGAAATTGCCGAGTCTATGACTACATTTCTGAATTTGCATAGAACTCGTGTTTTGAGAATTTTACTTGTATGTGAGTCACCCTGGGACATGTGTCTCCACGATGACCCATAAACTGCAGCCAGGAAATAGGATTACTTAGTGCAAAGGTTCTGGGGCCTGGCCCCTCTGCATGGAGAACCTTGCCAGAGTCAAGTATGAGGATGATGGTCTACTAAGCACATCCCCATTTAGGAAGCATGTATGGAGCACTTGCTGTCAGTAGCATTCACAAAGCCTAAGGCAGACAGCAGGTGGGAACCCTAAGCCCCGCTCCAAGCTGCTGCAGGCCAAGGCAACAGCCGAGATCAGGCCGCCCTTCAGCTGCCCACTTCCACCTCCACACACACACACACATTCTGCCCACCATTATGGCCATGTCTTCTTCACTACCGCATTTAACATATAAAAACAGCAGTGCCCAAAGGAAGGAAGTTTCTTTTTCTGAAACTGGAGGAAAAAGAGTTGCTTTGACTTGAAAAGTCCAATTTCTTGCTGAGTTATTCTCCCTCTCTCGAGTTAATTTTAAAAAAAGAACTCCCTAGTTACTATAAAAAAGAGAAACGCTGAAGAATACAGCTAATTTTCAAGGTGTGGGGTAAGGTCTTCCAACTGTGAGACTGAAGATGACCGAGGGATAATCCTTTTAGAGTTTCCGTGTAGAGTATCAGCTTTTCTGAAGCGATCAGAAAAGTGTCTCTGTCTAAATGGTGACTTCTGCTGATTGAACGATAATAATGACAAAGCATAAAAATCAGCCCCCCACATTTCGTTATTGTATTTTTAGCACTTCTCCCTTAATTATCAAAATAATATATACTCAATGCATGAACATTAAGAGACCAAAATGCACAACATATACTGTCTTTTATGCATGAGCCTCTCAGTTCACACACTGGCACCTCTATATTCTTTGTACTCTGGGTACTTTTTTTTTTTAACATTTGTTATTATAATTAATATTTTACTTAACAATATGTTGTGGACTCCATATAATGTTAATAATATTCTTCTAAAGCCTTTACTGCTGTTACTGTTGTTGCTATACGAGTGGTGTATATTAATGATAGAGTGATTAGAACATGCAAAGAAGTAAAAAGTCCCCAAGAGTCCTACCATCAAGGCAGAGATGGCTTCTCTAGAAACAGTGTGGTATCCATTCTTTCAGGTTTATTATAAAACGACTCTCATGTCTGCAGACCATTCTGCTGTGTGAATGTATTTTAATTCATTTAAGAATTCCCTCTCATTGAGTAATTAGCGTTTTTTTTAAATTTTCTGATCAATAATACCACTGCAATTATCGTCTTTATGAATATCCTGTATATGTTCTTTTTCCAAGAATTTGTTTTCTAGAGAAATTCCTAAAAACTAGAAGTGTCTGTTAATGATACATGCATTTTTTAAGCTGCCTCTTGGTAGGCATTCTCATATTTGTTTTCTAAGTTCTTTCGGATTTATTATATCANTTCTTTTTCCAAGAATTTGTTTTCTAGAGAAATTCCTAAAAACTAGAAGTGTCTGTTAATGATACATGCATTTTTTAAGCTGCCTCTTGGTAGGCATTCTCATATTTGTTTTCTAAGTTCTTTCGGATTTATTATATCATTTGATTCTCTCAACTGTGCCATGAGGGTGGCAAGTGAGACATCATTTTCCTCCTTCACAAGTGGGAAGACTGAGATTCAGAGAGCTCTGCCCAGATCGTACAACCCTTCAGTGGCAAAGCCTGGCATGTATTCTGGGTCCTTTGTCTCCAATTCATATTTAAACACAGATGTGCTGCTGATGGAGTAAAGATCTAGTTTTAATCCTAAAAGGAAAACATGGCGTAATAAGATAGCTATGTTTATCATCTACCTATTCTGCACTGTTGGATGATTTTAGATACATGATCTCGTATAATCCTCACAGTAAATTTGTGTCATTGTTGTATCGTCTCCTTCACAGGCTATAGGATTGAGAATTAGTGAGGTTAAGTAATTCCTTCAAAGACAGAGAAGAGGTGGAGGCAGGATTTCGACTCCAATTATGAAATCCCTGNAATCCTCACAGTAAATTTGTGTCATTGTTGTATCGTCTCCTTCACAGGCTATAGGATTGAGAATTAGTGAGGTTAAATAATTCCTTCAAAGACAGAGAAGAGGTGGAGGCAGGATTTCGACTCCAATTATGAAATCCCTGGCTTTCTCTATGCACCATGCTATGGCCCTTAAGGACGAGATTTCAGCCAAAATCGATTTTCTTCAGTTAAAACCAATGACTGAATGAGACTTTCTTCCACTAAAGTCTGAGAGAAGAGAGAGAGATGTGTACAGTCAGGTTCTTTTTAGCATTTGACAAAGAACTAGTCAAGGTTGAAAAGACAAGCCCTAAACCCACAAGATCCCCCAACTGCTTGCATCAGGGAGCAAGAGAAAAGGAAAGGGACTTGGGAGCAAATACATGGCATGCAGGAAGTGTCATGCTCCCATGTGTAAACACCAGCTTCATAAGGGGTGGGTGGACGGGGTTGCTTGCAGCGCTTACAAACCTCCTGGGTGCAGATCCCCCACAAAACATCTGCTTCCAACCTACCCACTGATCTTGCAACACCATGAAGAGTGATTTTGTTCAACTTTCATGATTGAAACTCTACTGGGTCTTAGAGGTACAAGTATAGGAAGGAATATGGCATTCATTGCAATAAAATTAACAAGCAATTCTTGAACCTTTACTTTATTTCAGGAGGTAGGCCAAGCATTAGGATTACAAAGTTAAACCAGACAGAGCTGTGATCTAAAAATCCTCTCAGGCTAGTAGTGAGAAAGACATGTAAACAATTTAATGTAATATATGAGTAATAAGAGAAGCATATCCTAGGAACAATGACACTATATTAGCATATTAAAGTGATCAGCTTCACTCCAGTAGGCCATCTGATTCTTCTGCACTTTTCATTTATAAATTTTGCCCCTTTTTGATAATACTCATTCCACAGCAATCAAGAAAATTGTAAATAATTTGTATTGAATAAGTGTTCTACACATTCAAAGGTGCCTGTGTCTCAAGTGACAGGGTTTCCTCTGTCTCTCCACTTCCATGGACAAACATGCAACATAATGACGTTCTCAGAGGCTCTTCTAACTGCATTAAGTTTGTAGATGAAGATTGGAACTATTTTTGGAAACTTAAAAAAATTACCAAGGGAGGCACTTTCATCATTTATTCATACGCAGGCTCTTTATTTTTTATTTATTAATGAAGTTTAGAAAGTGGTTCTTGTAGAGCATCAAGTGGCTTTCTTATAAAAATAAAATATGACTAATCCAGGCTCTAATGGTTCTTCCCAACCTAGTGTTCAACTTTGGAATAAACAGTTCTCCTGAGAGTCACAATATACAGGGATCATTTCTGTGCCTCTGGTACCAATAGACTGAACAAAGGCAACAACAGGAAGTCACAGGGCTAAGATAATTAGGCAGAGTACTGTTTCATTTATCTGGAAAAAAAAAAATCAAAGAGTGTATTTCTCATTTACTGAACCTATTCAACAATGGTAACAATCATCTCACAGGAATTTTTTAGAAAGACTCCAAGGACTGGAGGTTGACCAGTTGGGTTGAAATAGGTCACTGTTTCCCAAATTGCATTCTAAAAACTGGAAAAACAGTTAAGAGTTGGGGCATAGGAAAAAAAAAATAGTCAAATAAGTTTAGGAAACACCGTATTATATAACTCCTTCTTAGTGATTCACAACATACTTAAATTTAATAAGGGATCTGAAAAGTTCTACAGCTAAAAAAATAGTTTAGCTTTGATTCACTCAGAATTTCCCAAGTGTAGTTTCAGGAACTTATAAAAGAAGAGGGCGCTATTAATTTATGACATAAATCTGCATATACAAAGCACCAAGTTTGGACAACTGTGAGCTAGGATATTAAGGTTTACTCTAACACTAATGTTCTGTCTTTGTCAATTTCACAGTCTAGTAAGACAATGGCTTCACCAAATTAATGTCACTATGACCAGAGATAATTTACTAAAGACCCTGTCCAGCCTGTCCCCTCTGTTTATCTAGTTAGCTCATCTCATGTTTAGGTCACTATGAAACCACTGTTTCTTCAGAGAAACAATTTTTATTGACCCTTTGTCACCTTTTGAGGATAATTATGATTAATTTGTATTGTCTGATTAATACATTTTCCCCACTTGTACGCTGAAAACTCTATGAAGAAATAGTTTATTTTTGCTGAAAGTTGCACTTACCACAGCTCCTAGGATGTCTGTGANTTATTGACCCTTTGTCACCTTTTGAGGATAATTATGATTAATTTGTATTGTCTGATTAATACATTTTCCCCACTTGTACGCTGAAAACTCTACGAAGAAATAGTTTATTTTTGCTGAAAGTTGCACTTACCACAGCTCCTAGGATGTCTGTGATATGGTGGTTCTTTAATAAGTATCTGTCAAATGCTTAAGGAAAAAAAGACCTCATAGAAGTCTAAAGATCCTTTCCCTAAGAATATATAAATTCATTCTCGTGCAAAAGATTTTGTTAAAGACTTAGATGAACACTAAAAGATGTGTTTATCATTTTAGTAATTGACACAATGTTTGGCAAGTAGGTATGGAATGATCAAAGAGGGAATAAAACAAGTCTCATCAGGCTGAGTCAATGGACTGAATCCCTAAATCTGGCCTTTAATAGGAATAAATGGTTGGCCTGCAAAAATCCCCATGGATAATTACAGTATGAGAAAGACAGGACTTAACAGCATGAGACATCTTCTTATAAAACAAAGCGCACACATGCATACACATATACATACACGTTTCATTGGTAGTTCAGCAGGCATCATCAGTGAGACACTGATACTGCTGATGCAAATATATGTTGACTTAGACTGCATTAAGATGATATAAACATCAAGATTTGGAAAGATAGGGTTATAGCATAAGGCTTTGNGAAAAATAAATGACCCAATCAAAAAATGGGCCAAGGAACTAAACAGACATTTCTCCAAAGAAGACATCCAGATGGCTAACAAACACATGAAAAGATGCTCAACATCACTCATTATCAGAGAAATGCAAATCAAGACCACAATGAGGTACCATTTCACACCAGTCAGAATGGCTGCTGTCAAAAAAAGTCTACAAACAATAAATGCTGGAGAGGGTGTGGAGAAAAGGGAACCCTCTTACACTGTTGGTGGGAATGAAAATTAGTACAGCCACTATGGAGAACTGTAGTGTGGAGATTCCTTAAAAAACTGAAAATAGAACTGCCTCATGACCCAGCAATCCCACTGCTGGGCATATACACCAAGGAAACCAGAATTGAGACACGTGTACCCCACTGTTCATCACAGCACTGTTCATAATTAGCCAGGACATGGAAGCAACCTAGATATCCACCAGCAGAAGAATGGATAAGAAAGCTGTGGTACATATACACAATGGAGTATTACTCAGCCATTAAAAAGAATGCATTTGAATCAGTTTTAATGAGGTGGATGAAACTGGATTATACAGAGTGAAGTAAGCCAGAAAGAAAAACACCAATACAGTATGCTAATGCATATTTATGGAATTTAGAAAGATGGTAACGATAACCCTGTATGCGAGACAGCAAAAGAGACACAGATGTATAGAACAGTCTTTTGGACTCTGTGGGAGAAGGCGAAGGTGGGATAATTTGAGAGAATAGCGCTAAAACATGTATATTATCATATCTGAAACAGATCACCAGTCCAGGTTCGATGCATGAGACAGGGTGCTCAGGGCTGGTGCACTGAGATGACCCTGAGGGATGGGATGGGGAGGGAGGTGGGAGGAGGGTTCAGGATAGGAAACACATGTATACCCATGGCTGATTCATGTCAATGTATGGCAAAAACCTCCTACAATATTGTAAAGTAATTAGCCTCCAATTGAAATAAATGAATTGATTTTTTTAAATTTTATTTTTACTTTATTCTACATTACAATACTGTGTTGTACAGTATTGTACATGACATACATTGACATGAATCAGCCACAGGTGTACACAAGCCTTCTATTTTAACTCTTCTTTTCTTTACACTTTCACCATGTGGGCCTTCTTTCTGTCTCAAGACCATGGACTCATTCGTTGCTCATCCATCCATCCACGCTTTAGTAGTCTTGCATTTATTCTCTGTGGTATTGCAATTAATAGTAAGAAATATATATTTGGTCTCCATCCTCAAAGAAGCTCAGAGCACAGATCTCAGAAAATCCTTGGAGTTTCCTAAAGGAAGAGAGCATTAAAGGTGTTTTGGTTATGTTAATAAGGTGAGATTTAGGAAAAGACTTAGTGACTGAACAACAACAAGGATGGGAGGTGGGTGCCAGTGGAGCCCAACAGCTTGGAGCCATGTGTGAGAACCAAGTCTTGCTTCTGGTGTCTGAATTAGGGGTGGAAGCACAGTTCTGCAGGACTGAGCTCCTAACCTATGGGATCTGATGCTACCTCCAGGTGCTGTCACAACTGAGCTGAGTTGTAGGACATCCGGCTAGTGTCTGAGTATTGCCAGCTCCTTGGGGGAACCCCCTCCTCCCTGTTGGAACTGGCAGCAGAACCCTATCTTCTCCTGCCTGGATTCTCAGATGGTTCTTTCCCAGACTTTCTTTACACCTCTGTTCAAATGTCACCTTTTTGGACAGACCCTTGTTGGCTTCCTTATTGTGAGTGTGTCCTGCTCTTCCTTACAATCACTAACTCCTTCCTTTCCCTTTTTTCATAACCTTTCTGCCCTATGAAGCCACAGTGTGTATTAATCTGTGTACCTCTTTATAGACTGTCTCCCTGCTACAAAAGTCTAAGGGCTATTAGCTTCAGGGATTTGGAGTATTTTGTAATTTGTTTTTTTTCTTAGTGGACAATGTGAAGCAAAAGATAAATATTTGTTAAAAGAATGAAAGCAGTTTTGTGGATTTTCCCCTTAACCTTAAGAAAAATCATGTGTTATTACTTGTTTTCCCCCAGTGGATATTCCTCATAACAGTTTTTTATGATTTGTCATTATGAGGACCCACTATTGTTTTATTTTATTCACTTGTATCCCCATTTCCTCCCCCACATTATAGGTGATTAGCATGTTTAACCTAGTACTGTAGTAACCTAGCTTTTGTTTATTATTTTGTAGTTAATATGGTTTTAATGTATGTAAATGAAAAGTTGGGCTTCCCTGGTGGCTAAGATGGTGAAGAGTCTGCCTTCAATACAGGAGACCCGGGTTTGATTCCTGGGTCAGGAAGATTCCTTGGAGGAGGTGCGTGGCAACCCACTCCAGTATTCTTGCCTGTACAACCCCATGGACAGAGGACTGTGGTGGGCTATCGTCCATAGGGTTGCGAAGAGTTGGATATGACTGCCTAACTAGCACACACATACAAATGACAAGTTGCGTTTCTCCTTCTGTTCCTTCTGTGTTCCAAACCCACACGCGCTGCTGCTGCACACTTGGGATCCTGTGTCGCATGACCTTCTGATGCCCTGAGATGCCTAGCTGCCTACTGCTCCAAGTAGAGGCTCCAGCGCGGCCTCCACCCAACCCTGCAGCGAACACCCTCTACTCACCCCTTTATATGCAAGGATGAAGAGTCCTTTTCAACATATACCCAGAGAAGTTTTGCAGAACAAGTGGTCTCCAGCACTTAACTTGACCAGGTGTAACTTGGAATATTCTCCAGAATGCCTTACCTGTCTGCTCCTCAGCCAGCAATGCAATGATGGTATCATAGCGCCTCACCCCCTCAGCATCTGCCGTTATTGAGATTTTCCGTTCTTTCTCAGCGCCCTTTCTGCACTAAGGCACACGGCACTCCACACTTCAGGCTGTCAGGTCACCATTTCTGCCATTTTTTTTAAGCCTGTGCTTCCTAAGGGTGGAATGACACAGCTGTTTTGTATTCCACTCTAGTCAAATGCCTATCACACAATGCGAACTTGATAAAAACATGTGGAATAAAAAATAAGCTATGTTCCGTCACTTCACTCCACTTTCATTTAGAATACTTACTAACTTTAAAAATTCTACGCGCCAACTGCTTTACTAGGTGATACAGGCATATTTTCTCTAGTTCTTGGAGGAAGTGTTTTCATTCCTATTTACAAATGAGGCAGCTGAGACGAGGAAAGCTTAAATTACTTAGCTAAGGCTTTTCTGGGGATATGCATGTACCGAACATAGGGTCTGAACCTGAGTCTGAGTGACACTGACATCAAAGCATCCCCTCTTTTTTCTACTTATTCCAGTTGACTCTTGTGGTAATGAGATAAATGAATTAAATGGAACTTGTTTCCATGTTGTTGTACGATATGCACCCCATTTCTCCCCCACACATGTAACATCATGCTGTAACTACACCATAAACCACACCTCACTAACTCTGTAAGATAAGGTGAGCCCACATTCAGGACAGGTTTAAAGTCACTTGCATTTGGCATTTGGGAGAATATGTATGTATGTGTTCGTGTATATATTCTTCATATATATATATATATTTTTTTCCTACAGAGTTCTTAAGGGATATCAATTTAACTAGCAATTCATCTGGACATAAAATCCTTGTTTATCTACAAGACATTAGAGGATTTGTGAAATGCCTGGTAGAAATATATTAAAGTCATGCGTAAGCGTTAATTCTTGGCTTTGCGCTAGACACTGGGCTAAATTCTGACACATGATGAGGAAGAAGCCAAACATAGTCTGATACCGTCACTTGCTGCAGGATACGAGCGTGTAGAAGAGAAGCATCAGGGCAAATGTGAAAACGTTATAGAGGCATGTAACACATTCCTGTGGCAAGCGAGATTTTTGGAAGGAAATGACTGAGATAAATGGGACAGGGGTGGAGGGAGGTGGAGGGGTGTGTGAAGAGAAGGGGAAAGAATGTACAAAAGACTAGGAGGGAAACAACAGCTTGCATAGTCAAGGAAAGGAGAGCAATTGAACTTGGTTAGAGTATTGATTGTAAGAGGGAGGGCAAGACATCAGAGTTAAAAGCTACAGGTATTTTTAAAAATTTATCAATTAGCCAGCTGGCTGGGATTAGTGGGCCAGGTTATGCAGGTCCATTATGAGGTGCCTGCAGTTTGTACATGACTGCAATGGACGACCACTGGATGGTTAGCAAAGCAGAGGGAAGATGTGATCAAATTTGCATTTTGGAAGATTTTCCTGGCTGCAGAAAGATCAGATTATACAGATGAGACTAAGGATGGGAAATGATAATAGAGATAAAAAGACCACTTGGGAGGCATTTACAGGGATCCAGGTAAGTAAAAGTGACAGTGTGACAAGAACATAGATATTAAAGGTGGAGATAACTGAACAAATAATTTGAAAGTAGAATAAACCTAGAGACTGACTGGATGTGGGAGCAGGGAATCAAGGATAACACCAAGGTCTCAATGTTAATCCCCTGAATGACCATAGAATATAGATACCATTCCCTGACTCAGTGATGAGCGTTCTGTAGCAAGCACTTCATCTAACTGATTTCTAGAAGAACAAAGAGCAGCGTGAACCCAGGACTGGAAAGGTGATGTCAGTAAATACTCTTGTACTGCAGCTTTTAATTTCTTGCGGCACCCAAGTCCACAGTGCCTGACTTTCTTAGTGTTTGCTCCTGGTTCCCACTCCCTTACATCTCAAACCAGTGGAGCAAACGATGAGTAAAGCTGATCAGCCCATAGTCAGAAAGCCCTTGAAAGGCAGTCATTGGCAGAGAGTCTCCAGATCTTGGTCTCGGGCCTCTCCGTGGAGGGGCCTCCACTGGTCCCACCTTCTGGTCTCCCACTAAGCCCATCTCACTCTCCCTGCAGAAGGAAGAACGGATCGTTCCAATGGTGAATTTGAAAAGAGAAATGGTATGTATGGCTGAGACACATCTCTCAATTTCATAGCTTCTCTGCAACTTCTCAAAAGCTCCAAAATGCTACATGGGGCTTCTCCAGATCAGATAGCTCAGATCAGCTCACAATTTCTTGGAACAGAGTCTTTTTCAAAGCTTATGTCTAAATCTGGCATCACCTCTGCCCCATTCGAACCTTTTTGTCTTTTCCCTCTTATCTTCCATTTATACTTCCTTTCCAGCTTCTTTCTTTCTCCCTTTTCCATTTCTCACCCTCATCATTGTCTCGCTTGTTTCCCCTTTAACTTGAAGCTCTGATTCCTTTTATTCAACATAAAAGACATCATATTTTGTGATTAGTTAGAAATCAGCCTTGTTCTTTAACTCTGTCTCTTGTCCGCTCTCAGAAGAGATTAGAATAATTTCCCATCTATTAATTAAACATGTTTGACTGTCATTCTAAATTACTTTGGAACCAGTGTTAATTTCTGAATAACTATCTAGTTTTGTAAATATGATTAATTGAGAAATATCATCCAAATATTTAAGGCCTTCCTTTATCTGTCAATTACATATCTTTTGTAGGTAATTGTTATTGCCTCCATATTTAAATCTTCTAACCCTGCCCAATATCCAAATTAGCCTGTAGGAAATCCAAGATTTCTAGAATGTTCCCTGGAGTGCCCTCCCATCTGTGGGTTATTGTAGACCCTTCACTACTCACAGAAAGGAATTTAAAACACACTTTTCTGAGAAACTGGCCTTGATCAATGCCACGCGAATCACTTTTATACTGCATTGCTTCACACATTCACATTCTACCCAACACTTCACTAAAGCATTTTAAAGCGAAAGTGAAAGTGAAGTCGCTCAGTCGTGTCCAACTCTTGCGACCCCATGGACTGTAGCCTATCAGGCTCCTCCGCCCATGGGGTTTTCCAGGCAAGAGTGCTGGAGTGGATTGCCATTCCTTCTCCAGGGGATCTTCCCAACCCAGGAATCAAACATGGGTCTCCCTCATTGCAGGCAGATGCTTTACCGTCTGAGCCACTAAAACATCTTAGATTTCTACGAAAAATCCCCTTAATCCTGAATTCATGAAACAAAATTGCAAATTTTCCTCCTAGAAGATCTGGATCAGGGGTCTTTAAAGTCTGAGCCACAAGTGATGCAGGAATGATTGTCACCCTCCACAGTTCAGAGAAGTAAACATGTGTTTGCTTTGCTCAAGCCTACACTGATTTTACTACAGGNACTAAAACATCTTAGATTTCTACGAAAAATCCCCTTAATCCTGAATTCATGAAATAAAATTGCAAATTTTCCTCCTAGAAGATCTGGATCAGGGGTCTTTAAAGTCTGAGCCACAAGTGATGCGGGAATGATTGTCACCCTCCACAGTTCAGAGAAGTAAACATGTGTTTGCTTTGCTCAAGCCTACACTGATTTTACTACAGGTCACATGACACTCTTGGCTTTAGTGGGTCTGTGTTGAGTGTCTGCCCCTAACAGCAGCATTCAGGAGCCAGTAGGTATCACAGTTCCCTTTGGTCCCAGCATTAGAAACGCTGCAGAATAATAGTAATGAAATATAAGAAACCATTTTGCGTTTGTATCTTGTTAAATTATAACCATCTTACTTTTCTTCCAAGAATGATTTCTGCTCCCATAAGTGTCTATATTTCTACAGGTACCGTATTTGTTATTTATTTTGCATCTTCCAATACAACTCACGTGGCATTCCATGCTCAGTAAGTGATCAATAAGTGCTTGTTAACTAAGTTGGCAGGAAATGTGAGTCTCTGGCATCTGCCCTTGCAAAGGAGAAACGTTCCTAAGCCCAGAAAGTGTGAAAACAAGGAGTCCACAGAGAGGGGCCATTTGGAACCATGGCCAGTCACAGTTGTCATATTGCTTCAAAGTCCTGAATCCTATGCTTAGGGAATAAGAGAGAAGATGATCCAACCTCTGTTCAAGGACAAATGGTTGCAGGGACTCCTCAGAGCAGCAGGCAGAAGAGAGGTGATGTGAGACAAGAGTTTGATCTCCTGGGAAATATAAGACGTTGGAAGCTACCTTCACTGTCTGGGCACGCTAACTCCTTCCAGAGACATCGCTATGGGGAATGCAAATGTGAGAAGATAAAACATCAGAGCAACAGCTACCGTAGCTGACTATTTTCATTGTGACTCGCTAGGGTTCCCAAACTCATCATGTGTAATTAAAGTAAGAACTGATGAAAGCTTTCATCATTAGAATTTCTACTACCATATGACATAATCCCTTGAGCCTCAGATGGCAGTCTGCAAAAAAAGAATCCTGAATTTTCAAACCACTTGTCCTGTGTAGCCTACCAAGAGCCACTTAGCATTACTTTCCCCCACTCTGTTACATGCTCTAAACACTTCTGCCCACGGCATGCCTCTGCTAGATGAAGCCCTCATCACCACATTTCTCATCTTTTAAGATCTGGCTTAAAACAAACAAAACAGCTCTCTTCTTGAGGCCAGGCAGCAGAATATAAAGATTTTGGTCTGAACCTAAGAGAAAGATTTCTGGGATTCATAGCCCAGATGCTTTCAGTTCAGTTCAGTTCAGTCGCTCAGTCATGTCCGACTCTTTGCAACCCCATGAATCGCAGCACGCCAGGCCTCCCTGTCCATCACCAACTCCTGGAGGTCACTCAGACTCACGTCCATCAGGTCAGTTGTGCCATCCATCCATCTCATCCTCTGTCGTCCCCTTCTCCTCCT